>MNPL01013233.1:0-12739 GCA_002081605.1 Tropilaelaps mercedesae
ATGTGTGTGTGCGTGCGTGCGTATATGTGTGTGTGCGTGCGTGCGTATATGTGTGTGTGCGTGCGTATATGTGTGTGCGTATATGTATGTGTGTGTGCGCGTATATGTGTGTGTGTGTGCGTATATGTGTGTGTGTGTGTGTGCGTATATGTGTGTGTATGCATGTGTCTTCATGTGTGCATGTGTGCGCATGAGTGTGCCTGTGGGTGTGTGCCTGTGTGTTTGTACGTTCGTCGATAACTGGTCATTTCCATGGTCATTTTTGTCTGCTGTTCTTATTTTACTAAGCCTATGCAAACGCGTTTGTGCGTGTTTTTGCCTATATATATATATATATATATATGTATATATGTATATAGGCAATATATATATATGTATATATATATGTATGTGTGTGTGTGTGGCCATTGACGTTATCGTCGGTAATCTGCGCCGTGTCGGTTTTGCGTGAGTTTAGTGTTTCGAGTGAGTCGTTATTCTAAGAAGGTACGCAAGGCTCTTCTTCCCGGGGGGCAGAAGGGTGGGATATGGATTTCAGGAGCGAAGGTCGAGGATAGCAACGCTAACCATAGGCCCGTGCCGTTCGTAGCGGCCAACAGACCCGTCGCAGTCAAAGGATTCACGGCAATTCAGATGTTGGGCCCAGAAGATCTGGATGAATCCTTCAGTGAACACGACGAAATGGAGCGCCGAGGGTTCCATCGGAGAAGGGATAGCGGTACTGGAAGGAGGTACTACTCAGACGAGTAATTGGGCTTTAAACCCGGTGGAGCTTCCCGGAAACGGGGCGGCAAAGGGACCTCTATCAGCTACCAGTGCGCTGAATGTTTGAGCAGCAGCTGCTGCTGCTGCGGTGGTGGTGGTGGTGTCTGCGTGTGAATTCGTCTCAGCATTAGATGTTTTCTTCCTATGAACTGTCTGTCTCCTACGCGTGTATTTGGCGCTCGCCGTCGTAGCCGTCTACCGCATCGTTTGCCACGGCTGTGAGCAAAGCTGTGGCCCATTTGCGGCCATGCGTAGCGTCGCTTTGTGTCGCGATCTTCGTTGCTGTCGCTGCTGCTGCTGCTGCCGCTATCGTCTAAGCAGCTGAACTAACATTAGAACTAGGTCGCTTGATTGGCGCCGTCAGAAGTTGGCCTCACTGCAAGGCTACACGAGTGTATGCGTGTGTGTGTGTGTGTGTGTATTTGAGCGCGTATACGGATGTGTATGGGCGGCTATAAAGTTCATATTGGTTAGAATGGCCTTGTTTCTATTAATCGTTATTCTGCGATTCTGTGTTGTTGATGACGACGATTATAATGATATCGCTGCTGCTGCTGCTGTCGTTTTTGTTGTTGCTGCTATGTTATTGTTGTTCTTGATGTTTCAGTCGACGCCATCATCGCTTTATAGCGGCTCACGTGTGTGGTCATGGACGCCGTTGCCTCGCGTATCGTTCAGGTCGATGTTATTTGTGGCTGTTCGCTGTGGTTGGCGATGCCCCCCAGCTCATCGCGTCGTTTCGGTTCGGGCGCGAGGTGCAGCTCCAGTGGGCAATGCAGAAAAGAGAAACGGTGACCTCCGATTACTGTCGCCGGTGGCGTTTGGCCTCGTTGCCCCTGTGCCGCTGCTCGGCGATGTGGCCTTGCCGGCGCGACATTCTGGACGCGTATCACTGGGGCTCCTGTGAGGCGGTGTTCACCACGCTGGTCGGGTTGAACAGTTTATACCAGCCGATGACGATTCGGCCGAGATCAAGGTCATCCAAGGCTATTTGCGCCATGCCCATGAAAGCTTTTCCGTCGTTTCTGTCAGTTCTCGGCCGTTCGGCGCTTCTGTCACCGCTTCCATAGTCGCCCCACACGGTCACCTGGAGGCGGAGGAGGAAAACGGTGGAGGAGCAAGAAGACGCAGATTAACACAGAAATAGTGGGTGGGGGTGATCTGAATTCTCTGGTAAAACCTCGCTTACACTATCGAGCGTGTCCCGGCGAGGGAACCAAGGAGAGCAGCAAAAATAATAACAACGATAACGTACGAGCACGTTAACGTAAGGGAACTTCTCACCTGTAGAAGACAGCCTCTGTAATCCTCGTGGAAAATAAGCTGTTGCTGGAAAAGAGGGTCGAGTGTCCTGCGGGCCGCTGTCGTCTTTGCCTTCGCCACTATGGCCTGGGTGCTGCTAGGCGGATGACCTGCCCCCCCGCCGCCCTGGGGGCTTTGGCCTGCGTCGCTACTTCCAGCCCCCGTCGTCCGAACGAGGTACACCTTGACGCAGGGCGCGGGAAGGGCGTTCGGGCCGATCTTCGGTGGCTGCAGACCCCTCGCCCTGATAACTTCTACTTCTAGATTGCCTTTCCTATCACAGAAACTCATTTGGATGTCTCCTAGGCTAGGACTAGACAAAGCCTGGCGGCCGACGATCTGGCCGGGACCCAGGCCTTCAACAAAGCCGGTACTACCCGACACTACGGGACCCGCTACGGACGTGACTGAGGGAGCTCCTCGAACGGAGGATGCCCCCCAGGTTGCAGCTGAGTCTCCGGACAGTGAGCCTTCTCCGTCTGAGGATACACTGCTTGCCTGTCTAACGAGGTGACGCACTTCATCGGGCGCAACCTGAAATAGTCGTGACGCACTCACGTTTACTCACGGGCCGGGCGCAGTTGAGTGAAGTAGAGGAATGTGCTGAGGTGTGCTGAGGTGTTGGCTGGCGCTAAAAGGATTTCGTATTCATTTGACCTGATACAACGAATGCTTATTCGGGGTCGAATGCGCTCGTGCGACACGCGAAGGTGTCCGAGTAACTCGGAAAACGACTCCATCTGAACGGAGTTCACTTGGAACTTCGGAAGTTGCTGTGAGTCGGGGGATGATGCTGCGGCGCCTGCCATTTTCAGCACCATGGGGAGGTCATCGTCAAAACGAAACTTTCCGAGTTTCGACTAAGTTAAATCAACAATACGTTAGAAAACACACCTGCGACATCCGTCTTAGGGCAGCCATAGTGTGATTTCGGATCGTTTTTTTCCCGAATTTCGCTGTTTTTCAGCGTTTGTTCGGGTGGTTTTCGTCAAAACAAAGAGAAACGATCATCTAATGGCGACAAAGAACGCAGGCAATGACCGCGATAGCAGCCACACGTGGAGCTGCTTCGTTCGAGGGCCGCAGTGCAGAAGTTCACGGCGGAACGACGCTGAAGGAATCGACGTCAGTCCCTGCGCTAAGTGAACCGGCGTGCAGAAGCAGCCACTGAAGACTACGAAGAGCTACGAAGCTTACCTCTTCGGAGCGGTGGACGCCCCGTCCAACTTTGTTTTTGCGCCTGTTTCTGAAACCTAATCGAGCCCCTTTGCTCTTCTGCTGCGGAGTCACCGCTGCGTGCGACTGGTTCGCTTTCGCGTTTGCATAGGGTGATGAAGAATAGGGTGACGCGTCAGCGATTTCGAATGAACTTCCACCTGAAATATCGATGCACGGAGAAGAGTCGCCGTATGTTAAGGACGCTCGTGCTCGTGCTACGATCGTGCGAAAGGGTGAAACTCGCTTGGGGGTTTTTCGTGCTGTTCGTGGCCAGCCGCTGTGGCGCGTGACCTTCTACTTCGCTGTCTACCTACGCAAGTGAATCATCATTTTGCCGGGTTGCGCCACTTCTGTTGAAGGCCGTTGCTTCGACCGGCGAGACAGCACTTCGGTAGATGGCAAACGCCTAAACCCAATCGGTTTGTAGATCGTCGAATCCCGTATCACCCTTCTGCACGTACTCATCTTGCAAATTCCGCATAAATGTTTCGTCGACGCGAAAAGAGAGAGACGAAGTACGCCCCGAAAAACACGAAACAGCCGCTTACCAAGTTTGTCCTCGTTGGCAGTGGTTGTGTCGGAAAGGGAGCCTTCCTCGGAGCCCTCCTTAGCCTCGGATACGGACTGGGAGGAGGTGCGCGTGGATTCCTCTACGGACTCGGCTCGCCGGCCAAGTGCATCCCTCCGATCGCCCCCCCGGCCTAGCTCCCTTCCTCCATGGCCGGAGTGGCCTTCCCGGCCTTCGCGTGTCGTCATCGACATGGAGGAGGACTCATTAGACGAACCTCGGCCAGACGAAGACAACGGATGGACAGGTCCGCCCTGACTCTTCTGGAGCGTGAACTCCGACAGAGTCCGTGAAGTCTGCTGACCGCCACGCGTACCCGAGCTCTGCCGTCGGTCCGAGGCGCCGCGGTGGAGCGCCTCCGACTGGGTGGTAGAGCTCAGTTTAGATATCACAGAGCTTGTCTCAGAACCATCGGACTCCAGGCCACGGTCCGAGTAGTACGCTGACTGGCCGCGCTCGCGACCGTCGTTACGGAGCCGTGAGCCGAGTTGCTCCACGGATCTGTGCTCCTGTTCTGTCTCTCTCTCCCTCTCGCGATGAGGAGTATTCCCGTAAGATTGGGCATGCGAGTGGGACAGGCTCTGTCGATGCTGCGATTGGTGCTGTGCGTACTGATCAATGCCGGAAGCTGATGTCCGTGGCTGCTGCTGCTGCTGCTGCTGCGAATGCTGTGAGTAGTGCGTCGCTTGCTGGGCGTGTTCGCGCTCGCTGGTCCTATCGAAGCTGCCGCGATGCTCGTAGGCCTGCTCGTGTCGGCCGGTGTCCCGTTCGCGGCTGTCGCCGTGGTCGCGGCTGGCTCGGTCGCGGCCTGACTCCAGGCCCCGCTGGTAGGTCGAAGAGCGTCTGGAGACGGCGGCAGACTCGTGGGTGAGTGAGCCCTCGCGCTCGCGCCCCTCGCCGCGTTCCGGCTGGTAGGCGGGACGGTGCTGTAGCGATCCGCGCTCGCGGAGCTCCCGATGTTCGTGAAGCGGCTCCCGGTGGAGCGACGAAAGGCTGGACTCGCGTTGGCCATGTGGCGGATGGCCGTGAGGAGGGTCGCGCATGTCCCGTGAGTCCCTTCGGTAGGCGTCGGTCCGGTGCTGGTGAGCATGCGGTTGCTCCCAACGCTCGAGTGAGGATTCACGGTGCCGGCCTCGCTCAAGTCTGTCCCGCTGGCTGATCTGGTTCCCGTAATGGTCCATCGGCTCGCGCTCCCTGTCCGAGTAGTAGGAGGCGCTCTGCACGCCCAGTTCGGAGTCGGAGGCGTAAACTGGGCTCGGTCCTAATCCGGACGAAGGCAGAACGGAACAAGGTTTATTGTTAGATCGATGTATGCGCAAGCGGGGGGCCTCTACGAGGCAGCGGCCCGGCAGAACGTACGATCGGGCTGAGCCCCCCCAACGGACGAGGGCCACTGGCGACATGGCGGTCGCCGGACACGGACCAGTGCAGACGTAGCTGGTCGGCGTTAATGGCCAACAAGCAGCATTGAAGAATACTCCATTGGATGATCATTATTATCCACTGACTATCATTATTATTATTATTATTATTATTATTATTATTATTATTATTATTATTATTAGAGATTATTAGAGAACACAGAGGAGATTGTTGGCATAACCTGGACCAAATAGGCCGAGCTCGGTGGCTCGGAGTGCATTCGCGTGCACCTTCCGATTGGACGAGACACGTCCGTAGGGGTTGCACGGGTTTGATCCCCGCCGTTGCACATCTACATTTATGGACTGCTCCGTCCCACAGGGTAAAAAGTGCTACCGTGAACGCCTGATGTCGGCTGATAGTCAGCCCTGATGAACATGCCTTAATCCAATGGGCCAGCAGACAATTGCCTATTTACTCTGTCCGCGAGCACTTAGGGACGCCACCGCAAAAGCCGAAGGGCCATAGAAAACGCTCATAAAGGCTGTACTCATGGTACTTTATCCTCGTTAGATGTTTCTGCTTGAATCTCGCATTGGGAGTCTGTGTACGCGCTTCCTGCAGAGACGGTCGGAGCGATTTCGGGTGAGTTGGCTGACTAAACTCTAAATTAAGTTAAGAGAGACCCCATAGAAGTAATCGGATGTCATCGTTTGGAGCCACGATTTGTATAGCTGCAAGTTTGAATTCTAACTTGCAGGCTTAACCTGCACCGAACAAAAGTTCCTTTGCCACTTTCTTCGTGGGAACGTATGTCGAAGTGGTTGACGCAGCAACCAGGACATCAGCGGCTGTGTCTGAAGAATAGGTTAGAGCTCTGAAACCTAAGGTAGTTAGTGCCCTGACGGGGTGGAGACGTTGGAAATGTGGAGACAAGGCTGCTTTATAGTAAACTTTATTTACGTTCTCGTTCCTTTGTCGTATGTCGCCGTACTTCAACGGTTCTTTTCGAGACTTTTGTGGCGCGTTGTGGTACCTTCGTAATTGTTGTGAACCACAACGCACATCAACACACCGACATTGAAAACTCTGTCTTCAGAAATCCCGTGGATCAGAAACCGAGTTCTGGTAGGTGTGCGCGACCTTAGCAAGAGGTTCGAGGTCATCGAAGCCGGTCACTCGAAAATCCCCTGAACCAGCGGCCCCGGCCGCATACCCTGTGCGATGGCAATAAAAATTCCAGACCCGTCATTGTGCACCTAGGCAATCTGCTGCACATACAAATATCATATCCCATCGTGCGCGAAATCGTCAAATCCCGAGCAGTTGTTATACGCGTCCACGCATCAAGCACAACGGAACGAGCAATCGGTATCATCGAACGACATATCAGACGATGGCCGCGCAGCAAAGGCGCCCGCCATATTATCATTTGCAGACCGACGTGGTACGCAAAGCGTCCCACTCGATCATCATCACGCCGTTCACCATCACACTCGATTAGCCTAGGACAGATACAATTACACGAACTCGACAGGTTGCACTCGATCGGCCGTGCGGCCACAGCAACGTAATTACAAAAAAGCGCATTCACTGTAGTCGCTGATGCGGTGGCTGTTGTCGTCCCGCGCTGTGTTTGTTCGTCTGCTGTTTTGTTTACACGCTCGTCTGCTCGTTTGTTTTTGTCGGTCTGCTTGTTTATTTGTTTGTTTAGAGAGTAGGCTCGATTTCGACACTTCGCCGTTCCGTCGAGAACAATCGAGAAAATCGGTAAGAACTGGCGCGCCGCAAGAAACTGTTCAAACCGTTCGAACGGGTAAAGTCGCCGGGGAGCTCGAGAAATCGACTTTGAGAATGGCCCTAAGTTGGAGAAGAGATTGGGCCTGTTTCTAGGGGACGGGAGGGACAGAAGGGACGGGAAGTTCAGAATCGTGCTCTGTAGGAACATTGTACATGCGGTGCCATGCAACGACTTAGTTATTGTACGATTTACTCCGTAGAGGACGTTCCACTCGCGAGGGGGGGCTTCCGTCGAGGGTAACGAGCACCGCAGATGTGTGCAAACGGGAACTAGCATTGAGACACGAACGCTCGCGTGGAGCGCTGCTCACGTCATGGTAGGTGACACGCTCGGCTAATAGAAAAAAGTAGATACGAGTCTACACCGGCAAACACCTGCGATATTGGAGCGGGGCAGTTATGACCGACGAAAGACATAAACGTCGACTTCCATTGGTCATCCATGGCTACGCACGTGGAGGGAGGTGAAGAGCGATCAGCGGCGACACGAAAAACCGACCATATGAACGAAAACTCTAGGAGAAATCGTACAATATCCACGTTCGATGAGTGCTGAGAGGGGCTCCCGTCACCGGGCGGACGAGGCGGCTTGGGACGTAGAGAGGGGGCATTTTTTTTGGACTTGGCTCGACCGAGTAGAACAGGCCATTGCGCGGCGTGGCTGCCGGGGTTCATCATCTCTAATTTTGAGACGTATTCCGATGATCAACAGGCGCCCACCATTTCTTGACGAAGCTGTCTAGAGCAAAATCAGTGTGAGACCATTAATTAAAACGCTCGCTTCGGAATGTATTCACGGGGTTCGATGGCGGGAACGTTTTTCCACGAACAAAACCCCCTCAAAACAAGCAAAGAAAAAACGAAACAAAAATCGAGGGAAACATCCCAAATGATGTTGACGGGCTGAAGGTGCATGAAGGGGGGAAAACACCCCTCATCTCCACCTTTGCCGTAGATTCATCTACCATCCTCCTCGTGGTCTACTTCACGAGCGTTTTCGCCCATTAAGAATGTGAGTTTAGGCACAAGACGTCGTGGCCTGCCCAGTCAATTCGATCGGTATTCTCGGCTTTATTTCGGCGTCGCCAACGTCGTCCAATGGTCGTTCTCATTGTGTGTTCTCTGCGAGGGATTTAGTAGACTACTCCACGCGCCTCCACGCACGCACCTACGCGAGAGGCTCGCCGCATGCGAGCCTTGATTTGGCGTGCGCGTTCTTCGAGGTCGAGGGTGCTCTGGTCGCCCCGCTGGAGCGACACGTATCGGCCCCGACTGTCCGCACTGAAGGACGACGCCCCGGCCGGCACGGGGGGTAACTGCCGTTTCTGGCCGACGAGCGTCTCGTGCGATAGTGAATAGGTAGGCGAGTTTGATCTGCCAGTCGGACGCGACGCGGGGGACACGGCGGACGGTGAAGGTCCGAGCCGAAGACGACCGAAGGAGTCGCGCAGGTCGCGAGCATAGGCAGGATGCCGACGAGGATCGGGTGAAAACACGTCAGAGAAAAACAGCGGTTAGCGATTATTACTATATTGTGGTGAGTCGAGGGAGGATTAATTCCTCATTGAGGGCGTTCTTTTCTTTGAGCTCGTCTAACCCTCTGGCTAATTAGTCGAGGGGCACCCGTTTAGTTAGTTTCCGCGTGGAGGTAATCTCGCACACTCGGGATACCTGAATTTCCCCCCTTTTTTTTTAGTCGTATTCACTATATTTTATTGCTTGTTGGTCACTTTACAATCGAAAGAAGCCGATATCGAATAAACGCGCAGGTAAGGGAATGGGCCGTTATGGAACTGAAGGAAAAATCACTTTATTCCCATGTCCTTCCCCAGGACCAGGTGAGCGCGAGCAAGACGCTGGGGATCGGAGGCCTATAACGGCTTCTACCTACCGAAACGTTCTCGGAGGCGACAGCGACCTGAGGGACAAATTCGAGCCTCCTGCAGAAGGCTGAAGCGACGCACTTTGATCATGATATTCATCTTCTTCTAACGAGCAACCTGGAACGAGAATAAAGCGTAGCCATTGTCATTCTCCGAAGAACTGAGGCGTTCTCAATAAACAGGCAACGGGGGGCTACGCAGCCGTTTACGGCTCGATATACGCGTACGATATTCGGTTAGCGTTCAGAATGTCCTCAGAATGCCACCGGGCTCAGGCGTGGAAGGCCGGCCAATCACGACGTCGAAGATGGTTTCATTTTCGATTTGTGTTTCTCATTCGTCGGCGAGCCGTAAACTAATTGCTGTCCACTAGAAAATCGAAAAAGTGCCCCTCACTGACCAACGTCTTCCGCAACGGTGGCCCCCATACAGAGGAAGTTAATCGTTCGTCTGTGGCGAACTGTCCCGAGTGCTGAATCGAGAAAGCATCACCGTAATCCGTAATGGAGCGGATACGCGTAACGATCCACCCATCCGGCGACGGGTAGTGTGCGAAATATTGATTCCATCGAGCTGTAATACACGAAGAGGTCGTTCGCATACAAACAGCAAAAAAACCGAAGAAAAAAAAACCACCACACAAAGAAAAATCAAAGCGAGAAGTCAACGACCGAAAATGTCCCCTACCTCGTACTAAGAGCGAAGCTTTTGTGTTGTGATGTTGTTTGCTGCTGCCGGGATGGTGATGCTGCTGCATCGTCTGGCTATTTTGCTGAAGTCCGGCACCCCCGTGGTGCGCGGGCAGATGGGCGCCACCTGCGGCGTGCAGAAACGACGTGTCTCCGCGATGGCCGAGCAGGCCTGCGCGGCCGAAGGAAGGCCGCCGCCGCGAGAACCCGCTCTGACCAGACTGAAGATTGAGCGTATCAAGACTGCCAACTCGCTGTCTGTGTCTACCAGAGGAATCCAGGTACATCGAAGGCTGGCATTCGAATTCGTCCAGGGATGCGGCCTCCCACTCGCTCAGTTCCTCCCCCTCCGAATACCTGTGATGGGGTGCGGGGGTGTGGAGAGACGGGGCACAGGAGGTGCGGGCAGGAACGACGCGGAAAAAGTCGACAGACACACCCACGTTAGCGCTATTAGCGTGTGTTTAGCGTGTGTATGTGTGTGTGTGTGTGTGGTACACGTGACTCTGGAATGACTCTGCATGAGCCGCCGAGCGTACGATTGTGAGACGCGTCCATCCCGAGCGACAGCTCTAGAAGGCGATCTGCACCTTGGACGCAGGAGGCGCCCCGAGCGCCGACGCTAAATCCAAGCGGCTGCAAATCACCGATGATGGAACGCGCACGAGTGGCGCACGAAAAATGTCGCTGAGGTTGCTTCGAGGGACACTTACCACCTTGCGGAAGGAGAGGTCATGAGTCGTCTTGTGGTGAGCATGGCCGAACTGGAGCGGGGAGCTGGGCGTAGGACTGACGCGGACGACGAGTGTCCGATGTTCCCCAGGGTAGATCCCACAACGCCACCCACCCCACTGCTATATCTACTTGACTCCTGCAAGACGACAGGAAATGTCAGATGGGCTAGTAGTTTATGTCGGGGCTAGGTGGACTAGGCGGACTAAATGAGGTCGGGTTAGGTAAATGGCTCTTCGCACGTACCATTGACAACAGATGCCAGTCGCCATCTTCGTTGATGTCGTCCTGGAAGGGGATGTTGATGTTGGCCAAGTCGACGACAGCCTCGCCGAGGAAATCATTCGCCCCGTAGCGGTCGTAGTCCCAGACCGTCACCTCGAGCGCGCGCTGCATCAGGTCGGAGCGCCGCAGAGGTGAGTAGACGAACGTCTGATTCCAGTATGGCTCATTCGACGCGGCAATCGTCTTCGTCCGCCGCTTGGACTTCTCGCTCCGGTCAGGCAGGAGGAAGAGTTTGGCGTAGGGGTTGCGTGGCTCCGCCAGACTCACGGCGGTAGGACTGGCCGCGTGTCCGGCCGCGGGACGCGGAGGCAGATCCGCTGCGCTGACGACGGTCACAACCAATTGTAGCTGGGCCGCGTCGTACCAGAGCTTAATCTGGATCCGGCCCGCGAGCACCTCATGGCCGAGCGAGGCGAGTGAGGCGGCCGAGCGGCGTCGGGCGGAGCTCGAGCCCCCGCCGAGGGGAGAGGCAGAGCCGACGCCGACGACAGTGCTCGGTGGCAGGTACGTCGTCGAGCAGGTCTTGCGCAGGAAGTCGGCCTTCTTGCCGGCCGCGCTGGCCTGGCTGGCCGACAGGGCGGCCGAGGAATGGCGTCGAACTTCTTTCCGGGCGTCGTCGACGTTCTCGCCCTCGACCAGGGGCCGGCTAACGATCAACTCGACCTGCAGGTCCTGGCTAGAGGCCAGGATGATCTCGAAGACCTCCTCGTAGGTCTTGTTTTTCAGGGTACGTCCATTCCATTCAAGCACTTGATCCCCGGGTTTCAGGTGGCCAACCACATCAGCCGTGCTACCTTTCTTGACTCGTTCGATAATCGCCCCGAGTTGCTTTTTGTTGCTGCGGCTATTACGGAGAATCTTGCCGCCTACTATCTTTAAACCTAACATTTGAGCTGCGTTTTCCGTTTGACTTCCGAGGCCCGATGGCAGTTTCTTCAATATCATATGGCCTGAAACCAAATTGCGAGCCGAGACACAGAGAAGAGCCATAGTGAGCGTTCAGCTGAGGTCGCACGGGGACGATCGGCAATGGAGCGTCGTCAATCGACCCCATCAGTGAGGTGACTACAGGCAATGCAACTGAGTTCGGATGAGTCCTGCTACATACGCGGCACGTACGACGCGAGCTAGAGAAATCTTACGTCGCAAAATCGTACGCGCATACAAAACTCGGAAGTAGTTGTTCTTCCGCTAGAAGTCCGCTAAAAGGAAATCATACCTTGAAATACCTTGAATTTTTCGAAATTTCGACACCCAGCAACGGCCCCGGCGTCGTCACATGCGGAGACATATTTACATCAGCGACGCTTTCTGCCTTTTTTTTGTTTCATGAGGGCTTCCGGTACTGCTGGTGGCACTAGCATATCGCTGCAACCCTTCCCTGTGGTACTAATGTGGTACTTACCAACCCACCAAAGCCCTGTGTTCCCCCTCCCACCTAGGTTCGGTAGCCGGTTAAGACATTCATTACTTCGAAAAACGACACCCGAGCGCCCGCTAGAGGGAAGCCAGCAATTTCATCTGTTCAGCTGTTCATGTAGCCTCTCTTGTCATGCGCGATCTCTTCTTCATGGCAACCCCTTTCGAGGTGAGTCTGATCTACTAGACCGAACGAACGTCTTCCTCAAGACAAACCCCGGTTTCGATCAGAATCGGCCAGTGCGTCATCAGGTCATCTAATCGACTCAATGAGATGAACGCGAAGTCGTCCGTCAGGAAGAGCAACTACCATGAGTGAGGCTGTTTGCCACGGCTGGGTACGCAACTCCTACGCACAAACATGTCGACCTTCAGGAGTCGGGTTAGGGTCCGCCCTCCAACACCCCGAGGTCGTGTCCTTACCGATAAGGATCCCAGGATTCGTCGTAGAGGGCTTCCAGGAGACGGGATTGGCAAGGAACTTCTTGATCTTGGCATCCAACATTTCTTCACGCCTGTAGTCGCAGTCAAGATCTTCAATGCTGCCGCACGAAGAGCAGTCCGAATGCAACTCTTCATCAGACGAACTTCGGCTGCGGACGCCAGCTGAGGTTCGCATGCCTACGAGCGGCACGAAAACGAAAATGAAGACCGAGGCCTGGTTAGCGGAAATCGACCTTTCATCATGGTTTATATCGGGGGAACGGGGGGGGGGG
>MNPL01013236.1:1003-16918 GCA_002081605.1 Tropilaelaps mercedesae
GTTTCATAAGGTACATTTGCGCCAAGTATGCCACTTACCTGCGGAAAGGTGTGTGGCTGTACAGAGTAGAGTAAGTGGAACTGTCGCTTGTGTGCCCGGCCTTTTACGGAGAGAATGGCTTCGATAGGAAGCAGGCACGTGCGCGCAGTGGTGGGAATTGCAGCTTAAGTAGGTGTGAATAATTGCAAATGCTTACATTCGGTGGACTGGTTTTTTTTACACTGCGAAAACGAAAAGCTTCGGCAATTGTGATGTATAATTTTATTAGATGAAGTATACTGCAAGTTTCGAGAGCAGATGGCGTCCCATAATAATTGCTTGCGACGTTTGCATCATTTGGTAGTGCGTCTTGAAGACTTTTCAAATGACCTAATTTTACCTGTTATTACTGTTAACTACTATAACTTGAATTGACTTAGAAACCATAGATTGGCAATCAGAGGTTGTTACTTGAATTGTCCGAAAAAAATTCATGCGAAAAGCCTTGCTTGTGGACATTTAGTGACACCTCGAAGCGAAAACGGTTCAAGGAAACCGTACCTTCGACCTGGTAACTTTGTCAGAGTAAATGAAACGATGTTATTGTACATGTTGCTAAAGATATACGCAGCTGACTATCGTAGAATGCATTAATCCCAGTCGCTTTTCAAACGAATAGTTTTAGTCAAACCAGTAATTAATCTCTACAAAGTTCGTATGCGGGCAAAAGCTTAGTGACTGCAAAAATTATTTAAAGACTGGATCAGTGAGGCCAAAATTACCGATTTTCCAACAGACAGTTTTATCGCATATTAGTCAGCTGCACATCATTTATGTTTTCCTTCTAAGAAAGACAATGCATTTATACGCAGGTTACTAGGGAAATAAATACCTAAATGCCTAAACGGAATTTAGCCTAAACGACTAAACGCATTCTAGCAACAGCGTAGCTGTTTGGTGTGTGGTAACGTTGCCTCTCCGACCTTCATGTATCATGGAGGATAAATCCTCTGCAAGCTGCTTGTTACAGAGTGTGCACGCGTCACATCATTTAGGTCAGTGCCAGGCTCGTTTCTGGTTAGCTCGTGTCTGGTACGGTTAGGATACAGCAATCGGAGGGTTGTACTTGTCTCTGATAGCTTGTGTGGCCTATCACCGGCAGTTGCATTTGCTGCTGCTGGCTTATGCACTCTAACGATCTATTTACGCAGTCACTTTGATGTTGTACTGCAAGTTACACAATGGATGCGGAGTAAAAACAAAGTCGTGCAGCAGTGATTTCCTACGGCTTAACATTTTGAGCCAGTGTCCTACGAAAGTGTCATGGTCTACATTTTTTTCCTTACGCTAGAGGGTCGTAGCCGTATTAAATATATGAGTGACATTTGGTTGTTTACGTTAGTTGACTTAAACAAGCGTTGTCGAATTATACACGTAAGGCGGTGTATTTTGACAACGTAACTATTGGTACAGTGTTGACGTGCCGTGCGCCGGCCTACGACACTACCAGTGCAGTTGGTCAGGATCGACCCTTTATTCTGTTTCCTCTTGACGTAGATCTATATTGATGCTATTTAACTCGTTGTTTGCTTGTGAGTTCTTCAACCGATGTCACAGTCACACGGCGGCGACGATCTGTCTTAGTTTGCGATTCACCACAGATGTGTGCGATTGGCTAAGATGTTACGTCAGCTAGGCAACGACTCCACCGTCAGATCATCCTGGAGTCTGGCTGAGGCCGGCAGTTGCAACGATTTTTCATCTACGCCGTTGCCTGCGCCGTTGCCTTGCGTCGCTCATCTCGAGCGTAAAAATGTCCCTTCGAGCACTACACGCCGAACGGGCAGCGCTGTAGAATGCGCCTAATGATCAAGCCGGTGTGCGTCGAAAAGGCATACCTTGCATTTATGCCCTCGCCACAAACCTAGTGGATGGTGGTATTGGCTAGGGCATCAGCCAAGGTGCTGGTGTAGTTGATGGTCGGCGTCTACCAGATTGTGCCCGCTTTGAAAAGTCACACTTCACTGACTTAGAATACTTTGTATTTTTATTTATGTTGTGTGTGTTGATCGGCCTGAACTCCTTGCTGTTTACGAGTGCAGAGTGTGGGCAAACAAAACAAAGTTGCGTCGCCAAGTGTCAAATTCAGAGTGAACGTTGTACGCCTATAGGAAGGTCACGGTAACGGTGGTGTGCAATGTGAATCTATAGGATTAACGTTGTTCTCGTCTTTTGTGAGCGCTTTAGTCACTTTAATTGCGGCGTACCGCACTGCCCAGCACGCCATGTTAGCGCTTCCGCTGTCCGTTGTTGCTGAGAGTGGTGGTTCCATATGCGGTACTGTTTCAGTATGAAGACCACGATCAGATATGGTGAAGGATTGCCATCTGCGGATGGTTGCTGATGACTCTCTGTGAGGGTCTGGTAATTTGTTGTTACCCTACGGATAGGCCAATGATCTGCGAACGCTGGATCTCTTGGATAAAATTTGGCTAACAATGTCACTGTCAAGTGGCCCAGAGTTATCAGTTGCAGGCTGAGACACTGAAAACGTTTTGTGTGTGATCTCTGGCAGAAGGGACACATCCGTAAGATAAGTGTGTCTACAATTTGATTGAGTGCAAGAGTGCTTCGTGAGCGTTTAGGAGACGTGGCTTTCGTCGTGAACATTTGTGTCCGTTTCGTGAGCTGCCACACAGAACTAGCAGCGATGAGTGAATCAAATATCCAAAAAGTGCTGCTGAAATACAACATTCCTTCGGTTCTTACCGACAGCGGAATCGGTCTTCAAGATGAGGTAGTGTTTCCACATAGACGATTCGTTTCTTCTTGTACAACCATTAGGTCAATATAAAGCAATTGTTTAATTGTACATTTATTATTAGCAACTTAAAGGAAGTTGTTAAAGGAACGAGTTAAATGAAGCTGAGATCTGATTATGCTCGCGTTAGGCTTTTCAGGAGAGTTACGAAAAATAAATCTACTCTCAAAGACCCATGCTTTGCATCATCATTATCGAAACGTTCTGGTACTTATCGAGCTTCATTTCAAATGTTTATCCAGCATTTTATGTACGATACACTCATATCTGATTCTCTTTCTCATCAGTTGTGATACAGAAATACCATTGAGCCATATGAACATTTAGGAATAAACAGACTTTTGAAATACCTCGGTTAGTCAAAAAGAAACGAAATTCTTTTTTTTGTATAGTTGTTGGCAATGTAATTTTACTTATTTCGCTCAGCAATATTCCTAGCGTTGACCATTTAGATGATACGATTGTAGATCACGTTTTGTCGAACACGGATACACATGTTTAGTCCTCTTCCGTTCATCAACACTTAAACCTTTAGTGAAGACAATATCTTTGCAAAAAAGGCGAATTGCAGCAACTTGTGTAATTGAGGATGGACCAATTATACGTAGGTAGAAAACATTGCCAGACCACAGCTGCAATTACGGTGCGCTCGTAGTAAATGCTCAATAAACGTGAAGAAACCCATATGCTTCAACTAGGGTTGGAACCAAGGACGTCAAGGCTTATAGGCCGCTGGGTACCCGATTCGTCTCACCACCGTGGAGCTCAGCTTCAAACGTATTTTTAAAAGTACATCGTTTTATTGCCGTGATTATGATATAAATGTGTGTCGTATGCATTGAAAGAACTCGTTCTTCGAATTACCCCTAAAGGATGGAAAATGTGTCATCAATTGCAGCAGTAACTGGACTAGTGTTTCCTTGCTTGTTGGTGACACTCAATGTGTAGCTTGGTATAAGCTAGTTTGATCGTGCCTTAAAGCGCATACTTGTTTCCAGAGCCTCATTAGATACGGCACACCTATCGTATTGATTTCGCCTTGTCCTTTGACCTGCGTCAGTCCGATGCTGTTGCCGCCATCTCTGGCAGACTACTCTAGGTCAAATAGATGCCGAGCACACTAAACACGGTCTTAGTAATTTTTTTACAGCGTACGTGTGCATCTCATGCATCTCAAAGTGGGTGATCTTGGGATCTTCCCTCGGCTGAGTTTATACCTGTCGGGTTAGTGAGTGCATCACATGTCAGAGCTGAACTGTGTCGAGCTGATGCCGTTTACTGGCAGTGCTCATTGCCGATTGTTGATAGTTGCTGTGCCGTACTGACGCCAAGCTTTTGGCTGGCAAGATGGCTGAAATGAGTGACAGACTTGCTGTCTTCTGGGCCTGTTCCAAGCGGGGGGAAAGAGCGAGGCGACCGCGAAGAATGCTAGCGAGGCTCAACAGTGCGGTATGGCTTGTAGGAATGAAATATGCAGTCATCTATAGGCTGAGAAGTGTGCATTTTTTGGCGTTTACATAAGGACGTTTCACTTTCAAACAATGTGACGCACTACGCTTAATACAGCTTTGATTGGATTCACGGTTGATATGAAAAGATTTTCAAAACGAGGTTTGGAGTAGACTGTGGAGATCATTTCTGCAATTATTAATTCTATAGCGCAGAGAACTCACTATAAACAGCTCGTCGCCTCTTACTATATAAATGTTGATATTAATAAATATGTTGGTGAAATATTTTCATCATCATTTTCTTAGCTAAATGTCATATTTTTAGAGCTAGTTTATTCATTCAAAGCAAAGCCAACAATGCACGCCTGTGTGTCTCTTCTTACTAAAGATCTTTATGAATCATTAGATAGAGTACCCGATTTTTCGTGAGTTCTGTCCTGGGGTAATAGAGATTTCCATATTGATTTCTGAAGCGCGATTTCGAGGATTGTCTGTTTTTCGGGCAAAGTCCAAACAACCAGCCCATCTAATAAACGAGCACTAATAGCAAATACCGTATCAATTTGGTATCGTCAATTTTCAGGATGAAGCCGCCGACACTTCGTCGCGAAATACCGCTGATGTGACCGAAGTCGAGTTCCTGAGCTGTCCCCGAGAGGGCACCGTCGTTTTTGAGGGTTGCTGTGACGCGCCCATTCGAAGCGACGGCGACGCCGAAGCTGCTCGGCCGGCGGTTGGGGCAGGCGCCTTACCGGCGTCTGGGCCTCGCGTGAGCACGCTGGAGTCGCGGGGCGGGTTCAAGCGGCCTCCCCCTGCGCGAGTACAAAAGAGGGCCAGGGGGGAGCCGCCAGGATTGGACGGTGGTGCCATCTCGCGTCAGCACGACCAATCCCTGCAGCAGCACGAACAGCACCACCAACACGACAAAGAACATCAGACAGAGGAGGGCGCAATTAGTTCGATTCATATTAAGCAACAGCGTACGTGTGCAACGACACTCATTTCTTCCGGTGGGACCAGCAAGACGGACAACTTGAGCAGTCGGGAGTATTTCCTTTCCTCGAGCCTTGTTCAGCTGCCCCCACATCCCAGAAGCGACTATTCGCACGCAGGCACACTCACTGGTACGTTGGCATTATCTAGTTGAAGCGAACGAACTGATCCAATTTTTTATGGGCAATAGCATTTGGTCATCCGTCAATGGGTCCAAAACGCTTGAATATGTTTACAAAAAAATCCCAGCTGTGATGATAATACTGAACAAACTTCAAATAGAGGTACTAATATCACTTATGTATGATGACTGCGTGGAGGCGGGGTCCAATTATCATTGCCTACGAGAATAAAATAGGGTGGTATGTGGCTATCGCATAGTTGCCTAACAGGATCTAATAATTGATAATTGGGCCTATACCACTTGAGTGTGTGCTACGAACACGTTTGAGCCTTGTAGAGACGCTCTGGATTTGTATATATCACTTAATTTTCGAAACTAACTGGGCTAGGCTGCTAGGCAACGCACGTTATGGCGACGGAAGAGTCCAGGTCGCAAAGGGAATATGGGCTATTTTGGCCCTATGAAAAGTGACGTTTTTGGTTTCGCGCTATACCTCTAGTAGGAATAAGCCCAAGGTACTTATTGTCTATACAGCATGGCATCGTGCTATATTTTAACTTATTCCGCATGATTGTCTCACAAAGCATAAGAGCTCCGATATAAGAATCTTTTTCATTTGCAGCAACTACTAAAATAACACTGGCAACATAAAATAGGCAGTAACATTTGCGATTTCAATAGTTTACCAAAATTGGCAGGTCGGCAAGAAATTAGTGATTTTGCAACTAATTTTTTTTCCCGGACTGCAAAAAAGCGGGCTTTGACTGGAAACTTTAGCATCTTCCGCACGCGTGACTCACGATGGAGATTACTTTATGAGGTTAACAAAGTTGGCGCGTCTTTCTATTTAATGAAAGCATTTTTTTCAACGAATTCTTCCAACTACTTTTTTTCTAAATTAATACATAACAACATACCGCCGTGGTAAATGGTTATGGTTATGGTTATATGTCTCGTGACGTATCTTGGTTTAACAAATTGCAAGACCAGTACAGTGCCTTCCCGTACGAGTAGCTCCAAACGATTTACAACAAACCTCAAACAGAATTGAAATCAGTGATTCATAATTGATTCTACCATTGTTTTACAGAGATCAACAATAATAGCTGCGCCGAAATTGAACTTGTGAGTCTCATCGAAGAACAGATTCCTCGCTATAAGCTCCGAGCGGATACTATCACTAACTTCGCGGGTGAGTTAATTATATCACACTATATTGCACTGTTTTGTACTGCGCGATTACCACAATACACCGCAACATAATCATATTATATCGGCAAATGCTTGACAACATGTTTTTTATCTAGATTAAGCAAAAAACTTGGCTAAGTGGATGATTCAACTTTTGATGGTGTACTTCAGCTGTGCTGTGGTGCTACATGTGTCGCAAATGACTTCATGGGTAATAAATGTCATAGATATACCACACAGGCCGCCTTTCTGTCAAAACGGGCACCTGTCGTAGATACAGTGACATAAAGGTGCTTTATGGTAAAATTACCGATACCCGAATTAACGTCAAGGACACCGTTGTAATATCGTCTTATTTTCACTGTATTAAAGACGACTGCCGCATATCCATTGTCAGCGCAGGATGAGTACCTGATATCGCTCATAGCCTAGCCTATTTGTTTCGATTCGTGGACTATAGCCCACATTTCAGTCGACGTCCCAACGATTAGCATCACATGCGAACCTACAATCCATTGTAGTCAGGAGCAAGCTTGTCTGTTTGCGTATCATCGCAAAATCAGTCCGTCGTGATCTGGTCTGATGTCTAATCATCGAACACGACAACGACGGTGAAATGGTTTTTCATTTTCAGCTTCTTCACGTGATTCCGTTATACGACGGCTATTGTATGGGTGTGATGTCAGCTGGGCGCCGGGTTCGGAATAGTCGCCATCGACTGGCATGTTAAGCCTTCGTACTTCATGCTTTGACGAGTGGATATTACTGAACGCGAGTCGGGATCGTGTGTTCGCTTTTGGGCGAGTCTGACGCTTCCGGATTTTGCCGTTGTATGCTTGAGCGTTTGTGCTTGTAGTGCATTGTCGTTATATGACACTGTCTTGCAAAGTGTCACGGACTGTGTAATAGTGCTGTGAGAGATGTCCGTTACATTGGCTAGCCAAACAGGTCGTTGTCGTCGGCAGTTCTAGTCATTTCGCTGTGGGAACTCTACCTTGGTGGTGGTGAAAATAATCGTAGTAATTTTTTGATGTAAGTGCCTTAGTATTCGATCAGCTGGTTACTGAGGTGCGCCTACGGCTGATCACGTGGCATTGGCTTTTAGCCATAACGCCGGTCCGGCATTGGCAGATGCTGGTGTCCTTCATGTGTCGGCTTCTTTTCGATTCGTCAACTGCGCATCGGTCATTTATTGTAAGTGAACGTGACACTTTTGAACCGTCGATTGTTGTCCCCTGCGCTGCGCTGCGAAAAACCAACACCTCCACGAGCGACAATTATTTAATGAACTTCTCCTCATCTCATTTGCTGAACTCATTCGCAGCCTAAGCACTGCGTGATCGCCGTAGTAGATGAACATAGGCCCTTGTCGATGGAGCTCAAAATGCCGACGCACCGGATGCTATTGTTGTTCTTACTTTTGTTGTTGTTGTCGTTCGAGAGCTCAGCCGTCATCGGTGCACTAGCTGTAATGCTAGAAATGCGTAGTAGCAGAAGAGACAGCTTTGGTCATCCACCTAGAAGACACATAGGGGCAAATTGAATGTTGCAACCATAGCACACGCTGTTGTCGATGGTCCACAAATTTATTTAGGTATTGATTGCTCTTGCCTTTGGCTTTTGCATAAACTAGAGGCGATTCCAATTTAGGTCGGGTTAGAAGAAACGACGCGCCTACGCCAAGATGTCTTGACCTTCAAGACGTCACAGACATGGGTGCAGGCGACGCGAGCAAAGCCGGATCATTTATGTCGCGTGTGTGGAAACGGTCTTCGCGAAAAATCGATTCACTCACACGGTTCAGGAATCTAGACTTGGCTTCGTAGACAATGCCATGACGATGATGAAAACGTTCCACATAAAAAATGCAAAACATTTTTGTTCGCACCAATTAGGGAATGTCTTGCTAGCTCGCTGGTAACGCCGTCGTGCCGATGCCCATCACCTAGTTGACGGTTCAGTACTTAAACATGAATACACGCTGCACTAGCAGTCAGTCAGAGCTCACGTTACCTGTCTCACTTAGCATGCGTACTACAATGACAAAAATCGTTGCAGGCTAGTCTACGTAGTGATAGCGATTTCAGCTCTCCGTGGTCCATGACAATGAGTTGACAGCTGGTGATTGACGACTTGGAATCTACACTGGCGCACGAAACATTAACTGGCACCTTCTCTTCCTCCCATTGATGTGCACTGGTTTTCAACAGTCAAACCGGGGCAGTGAGAAACGTTAAAGCAAGTTGTTGAACCCTTAACAGGCTCCTAGAAGCGAGATGGAATATCACGAGCGGTATTGTACGTTATTGTTGTGTGGAAGTGTTTTGGGCATGTGTCTTGCCGGACAGCGTCGGGTGAAGCGAACGAGCCGTCGCAAAAACGAAACATCGAAGCGAGGTCTCGTAAACACACCTAGCAAGTAGTCCTGTTCCCTCCCGCTTGATCGGATCCAATGGAGAAATTTATCATTGATTTGAACCTACCCCGTGGACTGTACATTTGGCCATATTGTTTAGTGCCACGCATCCATACGAACCATCTGCTGTTGATTGTTTGAGCCTTTCCTGAATCGACATGTAACGTGCCCGCCTCTTGTAGCCGTAACTTGGGAAGATAACCTGGAGTTAACTTAGGCACATGGAGTACACGCAGAATGGATACTTCTATCCGATAAATGATTTGTTCGAAGAAATGTTACTCTCCAAGTATTTTTTAAATTTGTGTAACCATAGCCGTTTTTGAGTAATCAGTTACGATTTATCTTACATCGATCTGGTACATACACACATACACATCGACAGCAATAGCCTATGCCGCTACTATATAACGTCAATGTACACGATTGACCTTACAAAATTTTTGGAGCTTGAGCATTTTATACAAAAATGTCAATCTCCCACAGACGATTAGGGTAGAACATTGCGCAGCAAAATTTGAACGCAATCAATAAGCGAATCCCTGTCAAGCTATCGCTTCCAATAGTTCCCAGTAAACTCCCTGCGCGTAGAAAGCGTTCCGGCCCTCGTCCATGCTGGCCTACGGCTGCAAATCACTGCCGTCTTCTCCCTTACCTCCTTTACGCAGTTCGTTGTTGTTGTTGTTTATACCGCCCGAGTCGTCCACCGCGTATGCGCTTTCTGCTTGCGTCTGCCCTTACCCGACGAATCAGCTGCCGACGTTCTAGTCGCACAGCGACCGCCAGCAGACCATACGGCGGCGTGGAGCAGTTGCGCACGCTGATCCGATGGTCGAACATCAACCGACCCCGTCTGTGTCTACATGCGAGATCAAAACGACGCCCAAGTGTAAAACGACCCCGCAAAGTTGAACTCCCTCGGACGATTCCGCATGTTTTTAGCTGTGTCTGGAAATTCGGTGAATCGACGATTGGAGACCTCACGGATCCTGGCCACGCGTACGGATCAACCCTGCAGAATCGTAGGTTCTGCAGCGGCAACTCCGAGAACGCCGCTAACTCTCGAGGCGGAATCGCGCCGATTCCAAATTTCAACAGATTGTCCAGAGACAAGAGTCTCTTAGCGGTGCTAGGACGTCGTGGCTGGTCGAGTACGTGTCGGGATGGTGCTCTGTGTTGTGTCTACACAGCGCTGCACCCGTCGGCGTTCGCGGTAAGCATTCGCTTTCTTGGCGGTGCACAGCCGAGGCGACGAAACAAACATGGAGGAGGTCGCAATACGTTGAAAGCGGCAAGTTGAGTGAAGATGACTATGTTGTTTTTGCCGATCCGCGACGCGCTCACGAGAGCGTCAACAGCTGCCAGAACAGCGAAACGCGTTTGCAATTAGCCTTTCAGCTGATCTGGGATGATCCACTGAGGGCGGAGTCGGTGCGGGGGGTCCCTCCGGGTTCTGATAACTCTTCCCGCTCGTGGTTAATGGCAATTGCTTTTACAGCGGTTGGTTCACAGTGACGAAGACGGCGCTGAATCGAGTGTGTATGGTGCTGATTCTGTGCGTGTCAGATGTTGTTCATGCCGAAGACGTCCCCGCAGAAGACAAGCAACAGAAGCCGCCGTCGAGACAAACAGACCTACGGGAATAAATGCATCAGAAAAGATAATTGTTCTGGCGTTCATTGAGTAAGGCCATAGTGCCGCTTAACAGAAAGAGACTTTTTGCTAAGAGAAAAAGCTCGGTAATTAGGTTTGTCGCTTAAACAAATCATCCCCCGTTTAATTGATCGCATTTTAGCAGATATGCAAATCTGCGGTGCAATCTCTGGTGAACCTGTGACATTATGAATACGGGCGCCATTTCTGGAAAAAGTAACATGGACATAAATTCATATCAAGTTGTGGTTGGTGACAGGGTCGTTGGTACTCTGTTCTCAACTTGCGTTGCCACAAAGTGTTATCGCTGTGCTTCTTCCACGATGACTGTTTATCCCCTTGTAGAGTTATACACTTCATTTTGTTTGCCAATAAAGTGCTGACCGCACGCCAATTTACAGACGTACCTTCTGGATGCTGTCGACAGCTTAGCAGGATATCTGCATATGCGCGCGATCCGCCTGTGCTGCAGACAATAGGTCGCTGAGGTGTTTGGCTATGGCTGTGTGTTTGTGTGCACAAGTTGACGAATTGTGTGTGCCTCTTTGCGGCTCAACTAGCGGTTAACTTAAATTCAATTGCGAACGTCTTGAACTATCCACGACGGCTAAGGAGCTTGGGTGAAGGACGAAACCGCAATACCTGCGCTTAATTTACGCCATCAGGTGAGAACAAGGGATGTTCGTAGTAGTTATTCGTTATTGCGATTGATACTTTTACTATGCGTTAACACAAACATATTAAAGGAGAAGTAGAGAAATATACAAATTCATCGAATTAACGTTTGTTTTTATGTCAACTAACACTGCACAATTTTACAACGCGTTCTAACATACAACATTATATATATATATATATAAAATTCGCGTACGGTGGTTCGTCGCAGTTTTTCTCGCACCCGTTTGATATGTCACTATTTCTGCGTCTGTTTGTTCTGTGCAAGCCGCTTTAAATGGGCGGACTACAGCCGCTCAGACAGAAAGACTATCGGTGTTTCGCCTCGATGACGAACGAAGACGACGAACCAGTTACGATCAAGACCGAGCCAAATAAGGCGAACCTTCCGTCTGGTTTCACCCGAATTCGTACAAGGCAGACACACTGTTCAAGTTCCTTGCCCGGAGTTTCTATGGCGACGTTTGCGTTCAGTCACGGAAGACGTTCTGGATAATTTCAGAAAAATATGGGAACCAGTGAGGTGCATGTGTAGGAAAAGTGGATATTCTAAAAAATTTAAAAAATAACTAGTCGTCTTAATGCACTTGATTGTACGTACCTCTGGTCGAGACGGGACTATAGCATACAATTGAACATATCTTTACAAAGAAAAACGGACGAAATTTTTTTTTTCTCCACACACACGAAATTCCTTTGCTGGGTGTACGCGTCATAGTTTGGTGCATGTTGACTTGCCTTTGGTTAAAGGATAGTTTAGTAACAGGGACATACTGTAACCCGATGCTTACTTCAATATTTTTCGGAAGGATGCCACCTAGATGAAAGTCTAGCTGACGATTTTTCTGGTACCTTTATGATGCTACATAGACAATAAAGACGGTATAGCTTCGGGCTATTATTTCTTTGTAGTTGACTGGGAAAGCTAGCGTTCCCAAATGTTAAAAGGTATCCCTTTATACCACTACCATTGTCACATGGTCACAACGTTATGATTGATGGTTATAGCCAACTAGGAACGACTACAGCGGTCTCAATAAAGATAAGGGTTCTTATATGCTCTAATACCAGCACTATTAAATATTTTTTCGTTTGTGCTCAACGGTAGCTATATCGTTAGGGTTAAAATGGACGGCTTTCTGTTTAGTCCAGTGGCAGTTCTCCCTGAGGAGGAACGTCTCATTCATTAGCATGCGCATGACAGCAGTCTAGATTAGAGTGACGTAGCTATTTTAGACGCGCGTGTCACGGTAAACTGTAAAAATAGAAGCATCTACTTAAGTATGGCCCTTCGACGTGTTTAACTGACCACTATATGGGCAGTATAAAGGCCTGCCAATTAACAGTGACATTTCAATTTAAGCAAAGCTTGAATTAACTTGACCTCATCTTCAACGAGTTTGATCTAAGCAGCCACAGCAGTCTATCTGGCGGGATTCGTTACAAAATCAATTTAAGCGTCGGCAACGAGAAGGAAACTCCACCCAACAGGGGCTTAGCTTAATTTGGTGGAAGCTAACCCCAGTCAATCACTTCGGCTGGTCGGTTATTGATTTTTCTTCAGTCAAAGCAGAAGTATAGTGAGCACTGTCTACGAACAATATCTTCCCCATTTTGCTTTGTACCATTATTCGGCACTTCCAAAAGCGACGAACTTTTCAAGGGCGCCTAGAGGAAGGTTGTTAGCTCTATAACCTGTCTCGTTTGCCTGCAACCCGCTCCAAAGCTGAAAGCCGACACTCGCTGGTTATTGCGGAACAAGTTCTGGGCTACGCAACTTTACAAAAAGTTGCTAGCTGAAAGTAACGAATCAGAAAGGGCGATAGGCGAGGATCAAGGTGATTCCGGTCGGAGAAACGATTGCAATATCCCGTTTGCTTGTTTGATCGACCGCCATGTTAGATTCAATCCTTCGGGTGTTAGCATGGGAGCAATCCGCACAAAGTCATTTATATGCAGAGAGAGGTGGTTCTTTAACAGGTTATTTAGTAGTTTATGCGGTTTAAGTGGTGCTATGCTTATACGGAAACGCTTGATGCGACTTCAATTAGGACAGTTTTGTAAGATAAGTTACTCCTTAGAAGTGTTGCTCAGCTGGGATCGTGTTCATGATATTTCTTTTTATGCTCTAATAGATAAGGGCCAACTAATCAGAAGTTACTTGAGAAAGACATAATATATATATATATATATATATTATAATTTCGCTCCTAACTTCTTAGTAGACGATCTGTAAATCGTTGAAGCATAAAAGGAACAGTCTAAACTGACCCAAGACAGTGCGTGCAGCTGTATAAACATTATAGGGAGTATTGATAAGTGAAATTGGCGTTGAGGCCAATTCTAAGGTCGTTTCTAACAGAGAACATATTTCACCACTGCCATTTGAATGAGGAGAGTTGCTCAACAATTACATTTGCGAGCGCCACAACAATGCTGGAGAATCACGTGATTTGCTCGGGCTTTTCTGTGAAACATCAGCGTGCACCCGCTTGACACAAGGATAACTGCAGTGGCATCATCTCGTTTAGGCAAGCAGCGGTGTAAAACTTAGTTCGAGGTAACAGTCATTCATATTTTGTGTCTATACCCAGCTCCATGCGTTCATTCACCCCCAGTAAGCCATAGATTTTGTCCTTTAACCTAACATCGCCACCTTCAGTTGTACCTGTCACCGGATCAGCCCGAAAAAGTCGATTAATCGTTGTTACAGTTTGTATTCGATAATTCTTTCGTTTCGTTCTCTTTTGTCACCGCCTTCCAGAGCAGTGCGATTCTATATGGGGTCCCTGTACACGAGTACCGCTGACTTGGCACGAGTGATTCATAATGAGGGCTGTAGCAGAGGTGCAGAACTGTAAAGGGCCCCGAATGTCGCCTGGTGGTACGCTTCAGCTCTGTGGCAGGCGGTTTGCTGGTCCGTCTCAACTTAGCTCGTGCTGGAGTTGAACACGTGATGCCTATTTGCTTGACGTGATTCTAGTGTAGTACCTTCATACAAGCGAACACCTGTAAAGAAATGGACCATGTAACGTCTCGCGATGATCAGCTCAGACGACGAGGCTGTTGGTTAAGTACAGTGGTAATCTGTGATGGAGAATGGATGGTCGTTGTCTCGGGGTGGGCGCATCCATTGTTTGATCTGGAAAGTGTGTCGGCTTTCATGAAGCGAAAGAGCCACTCCGTGTGGCAATATTTCCGTAACGTTAGACTCAAATTAAGTCCTTGGGCTCTGGAGTCTTTTCTGAGGGCGTGCTCCTAAAGACACCCGTCACCACGTCGGCGTGCGCTTTACACAGAAAGCTATCAATATTTACAATAGCGGATAATGGTCGTTGGTGAATGGCATCAAATACAGCGAATCGTTTCGGCTGAGAGTCACGTTATGCTTTGTATGAGGCTCCGAAGAACCAACGGGGGCTTGTTTGACTCTGCTAATCCATTTCCCAATTGCCACAGCCGAGGATCTGTCACGATCTTGAATACTCTTGAGGCTAAATGGGTTTTCACAAGGTACTAACTAAGCAAATGCAGACTTCCGTTCAATATTATTAAACATATTTTTAATTATATAAATGCACAATTTGTCATTATTACAACAAATTGTGGTAGGTATCACAAGTTAAAAAGTATTTGTGGTACTGATAGGTACAGTTATCAACAGTAACACTGATATTAATATCTAAAGCAGTAGTATTACACACGTACGTACGTAGAGAGAACTATTTACAAAGCGTGAAGAAATTATGCTTTGTTGTCATATAGGAGGCGACATGCAGACGATCGTTCACGAAACAATATTATTCACTGGAAACTTTGGCCAATCTCAAAAACGATTATGATCGAAAATTGATTATTTCTAAAGGAAAAATTTTCAGACATGTCTATCTTACACCACATAAAGTATATTCTCACGTCTGTTATATCGTGTTGTTCGGTGACTGGCGCAATTCGATAGATGTACGGAAAACACTGCAACAGCAACTTGGCCGCCCTAAGAATTATTGAGCACGTAGATGGTGTCTATGTATTCTGAGACACATAGAGGTTTAAGATGAAAGGGCTCCTGTATAGCTACACATAAAATAGATGATCTTCAACAACAGCGCATCGAAGAACGTCCTTTACTCCTAAATATGCCTATTTGAACGAGCCATGCCTTACAACAATACGAAATTGCACCTATTCCGCTTGAACCGTTCTCTATCAAGTAAAGCTTTATTTAGATAGGTTATACAAGGTGAAATTGTGTGTAGCTGGTGTGTTATACTCGTCGGCAACACATTTCCGAGATCCAATATTACGACACAAAAGAGTAATAGGCCGACACAGAATCCAGGATGTATTTTTTGGAGCACAAAACATGCAAACCGAACAAATTATATACAAATCCAGGAAAACTCCCGAGAGGCAGGAGGCAATGTAATCGAAAAACCCGTCGACTCTAACGCCCGTTTGGACAAGTCACATAATGGTATTCTTGTCAACTCCTAAACGGCGAAATTTATTTAATAGCATGATGAGGTGAAAACGGTCTAAGACCTTCAAAAAGTTAAAGCGAATACAGTCAAGTTACTTAACGGGTCAGTATATATATATATATATATATATA
>MNPL01013238.1:0-40193 GCA_002081605.1 Tropilaelaps mercedesae
ATATATATATATATATATATATATATATATATTATTGTGAGACTGGTTGAGTTTAGGAAACAGCTTCGCTATTCAAAGAATTTTCGCCGATTGTGACGTATATATATTGGATTTGACGATTTCCTTTTTGTTTCGAAATCTACAGATTATTGTTATTATTATTAGTATTGTGACAAGTCCAGAAATGCTTGATTTCTATGACTAGCTGGAGTTTTTTTCAGGAATGATCACCACCCAACATTTAACGTTCACCGTATTGCTTCTGCATTACATCAGTTGAATCCGCGCACCCATGTGCTCCATTCTTGCAGGACGTACCTGAATGTACCAAGCTTCTGAGATTAATTCATTACTGTAGCGAAAAAAATGTTCATGAGGGAATTGTAGTTTTCATTCGGAGCTAGGATGTGAGTTACTTAATTTGTGTTTAGTTTTTTGGTTCGTTATACATGGGCTTCATCTTGGTACCAGACGTCCAATGGCTGAGATGCGTCAAGACCATTACTGATTCTTCTTTCGTATTTGTAGTTTTAATTTCATGCGAGCCTATTATCTCAAAAAGCAGTTTGTTATAATTTCAAAGCTTCCCTAGTCGACAAACATTTTCAAATACTGACGGCATTTTGCAATTATTATATATTTTTAAATCGTAGTAAAAAAGAAGCAAAGGGACTGAATGAATATCGATCTTTACGCCAGCCTTGTCTAATATGTGTAGACACACGATTAGAAAGTAAGGCGTTAGCATTATTATAACTACAAATGTAAATGCCGTTGCTATAGTATGTTTTTGACCGTCACAATTTTTCAAAAATTTCCGTTTCAAAAAGACATTGTCTAAGTTTTACAAATCACTTTGATAACAGCCTCGAGGTATTTCATTTGCTTAACGTCGTCGATGGTGATTAGTCTTTCGCGATCAGATCCAAACACCATATCAATTTCTTCGTGAAGCTTTGTTTGCACATCGGGGTTATGTCCTAAGAGGAACAGCGCCCATCCAGTGCCTGTGCAATCACGCATAATTACCGAATCGTATATAACGTATATGTACGTTTAGAAAAACGTGTATCAAAAGAGTATTCATTTTGGGGCCCCGGTCATTTGCAATACTACCGCATAACCATCGTACAACTAAAATACTTTCTCATTACATGTGCTTTTTAAAATGTGCAAGCTGAAAAAGATTCAAATTGATGTGCTTTGCGCCGGAACGAGTAACACAGTTCAAATCACAGTCTATATTCTTGAAAGATATTTCAAGACACGAAATGACATAAACTGACCCACAGCAGTAGTGTCATGTCCTTCGAACATGAATGTGTCCACTTCTTCACGAATATCTTCAAGTTCCATAGACTTGTTCTTCAGCTGCTCTGAGATAAGTAGATCGAGGAAAGCCTTGCGTTGTTTTCCGGACAAAGGATCTTCTCCTCGGGCCATTTTTGTAACGTGTTCATGCATGCGCTCCTCAATCACCTTATAACAATCCGACACACGCATAAGATGAAAGCAAAGATTTGAGCATATACAGGTATCTCTGTTTCTCTTTGCAACGGAATATTTGGAAGTTGTTTCAAGACGATTTCACATGTGTGGTTTAAGCCTCCTTAGAAAAATTATGAAGTGTTCAGAACCGCTTTCTAAAACGGGAAGAAATGCTGAGCGTTGTGGCAGGCTACCACGCTGGAAAGGATTGCATCTCTTTGTAAGGATAATGATTTGCATTAAATTCGCAAACCGCTCGTAGAGGGCTCTGTTATTGATTTTTTTTAATTCAAGCAAAAAAACACGTAGTGATGTACTATTTAGCGCTTTCACTAGCACTCTAGGACTAATCACACGTGACACTGCAGACAACTTTCTCGAAATGGATAGCAAAACCAGTTTACAGAGACCCTGGCCTGTGAGATCTTACTGTACCACTTACTGTACCACTTATTGTGACCTCTTAAGATAAAAAAGAGTTTGTATTGTATTATTGCTGACGAGCTATTTTTAGAAATGGAGTGACTGAAGAGCAATGTCAGGTGAACAACCGCGTTCTTGTAGCTCTAGATATAGGCGTAGATATATCAATGCGATCTTTCCATAATGATGTACTGTCACTCACGCGTGTTGATTACCAATGGTAAAAAAAAATAGACACTTGATATATCGGTAGCGGTTTCCATACCTTCATGGTAAATGAGTGTACAGTGCGCAAATTTTTGAAGAATGTTCTTCCATCCATGGTGGTGCGATACAGCCATGCGGGCCATTGCCAAGGACTGAGGCAACGCTTCATGAATTTCATTCCGACAACAGTTTGCGCCTTATGATAGTCCGAATTGTGCGTCTGCGCGTTGATCTTAACGCCCATCGCGGTTTCTGATGGAGCAAGGTGTGCATCAATTCAATAAAAAACCTAAGAACAACTGAGAAGGATATCCTGCATTTGCAAAACCGGGAACAGCTTACACGTAGACAGATTATCTTGGTGACGGATCGATTACTTTATACGACAGTAAACTTGTCTCCCACATCTGAATACACAAATTGCGTATACCAACAGGAATACTTTCTATTACTATTGAGTAATTTTGGGTGTAAGTAATACCCATGTTCCGTTGTATTGTTTCAGGAGTCTTTTCGATTCATCGAAGTTTGGATATACACGCTTACAGCTGACTTTTAGTCAGGAAAAAATCAAATGGCTTGAAGAATCCCCCTGAGAAGTCAAGAAAGCTACAAGAGACATGGGTTGACATTCACGGGACGTGATCTTCGACTATCCGCGCTTGAATTTGAATTTACCGCAAATAATGTCCAGAGTGGAGTTCTTGAGGTATTTCATGATGTCCACCTTTTGCCCGACCTTATTCTCGATAAGCGAGGTCATGATCTCACTTTGTTCGCTGAACACGGTTGCGAACTCTTTCAGTATATCGAAATGAAACGATGGTGTGAGCATCTTGCGTCTTGACTTCCACTTGCCATTTGTACTAGATAGGAAGGGGGCAGGACGTAATTATCACACAACGTTAAGTGCAGAGTCGCGATGAGAAATTGTGGTAATATCTCTTCTGATTGCTCAACAGGCGTACACTAAGTCTACGTAATGCTAACATACGTATAACGGAGAAACAAGCCCTCCTATAGCACGCAGATACTTGTCTATTTCTGAAAGCCTTTAGCTGTGTATTAATTGTCTAAAAATTCACTTAACACAGAGCTACTGAAGTGTCTGTTCGTTGGATAGCCGCATGCAAACGATCTTCAGCGATTCTGGCGTGCAATTTACGATTAGATCTTGGTTGTTTTGATACTAAGCATTCTTAATACTAATATCATTTGTAACGGCCATTTAAGAAACTATAGGATACTGGAGCGACCGTTTATTCTTACAGGATTATTATTTACTATGTGCGCTTCTTATGCATAAACGTTTTAACAGAAACGTATTGTTTTTATTAGAGGCCATTTGCTAATGAATTGGGTAGTTGCGTTACTTCGAAACTCACCTGGTAAGCAGACCAGTTCCCAACCACGGTTCTATAAGCTTATAAAAGGACGCTTTTGTCAAGAGTGTGTTACTCCCTAAGAGACTCTTAACAGCTTCAGCGCGCGTCAGGACGGTTACTGGAGTGAAGGAAAGGAAGAAACGAAATACACCTTCCGGGTGCTTCGCAGCCTCAAGTAGCATTTCATTTAGAAGCACTGTAATTAATATGCATGCAAATTTTGAGCATACTGTTAGCGGAAATGCTCACCAACTTGCTGCATTCAAGACCATGTAAACATGTGAGAGGAATCTCTCACGGACACCTTGTGCACTAAAGAGAATTTAGTTGGTAGTATGTTTGGGTTATACAATGTTTAATCTTGTAACTAAGTTGGGATTCGATAACAGTAAATGGGTATTCTGAATGAGGCCGCTCTCGGATATTACGTAGCGTATAATGATGAAATTAAATATTGCAAAAAAATCTTCCAAGAGTAAATTATCCATAGACTGGTAATTCTATTACCAAACACGACTGATAAATTCCAATATCTTTTTTCTGAATAATCCAGTGAGAAAGTGTATAATCTTTTATAGATGCTTAAGAACGTTTATATTAGTGAGATTTTGTGAAAAATTTGACAAAAAAGATAATGGGACCACCCACTATATCAAATATTCACATACATTAATGATTAAAATAATAAAAAGTCCTATTTAAGTTAGGTGTGTTCAACTTTAACGGATAACCCCCATTCAAGTAATGTAAGACACTTAGGCTACCTCGAGTTTAAAACAATAACAAGCTAGTTGTTATGAGCACACGAAAAGGTAATTGCAGAAACCACAGTTAAAATAAAAGGTGATTCCAATGTACTTATCCTTTTCAAATATGTACAAAGATGCGTTTGATTCGAATGTTTTCAATCTTAATTTTATTGCAAAACTGACGAAAAACATTTTCTTTTTAGACTATTATTGTTGTTTCATTTTAAGTCAAATTTAAAAAAATGTAAAGACAGATTGATTGAAAATATTGCTTTATACAGCAGTAAATATAGCTGGGTCCACATTTATATAAAAAGGCTTCACCTAACGTAGATTGGTTATAAATTAATATAAGCAAGAACTTCTTTGAAGGAGCCACCTTTGTTAAGTGTTGTATTCAGAGCGGCCTTTTTATTTTTATGCAGGATATTATTCGCCATCCTGCGGAAAACAATTTTGTCGAATGACCGCAGTAGAAGGTCAATCTTTGATTTCGTATTCAATTTAATTTTCTGTTTGCTTGGATCATAAGCTGGGTACTTTTTAATGCGTAACCTTTAATTGTTTTGATTTTTTCGGCAATTTTGTACAATATCGCCCTTCTAAGAAGAGCGGTTTTATGGACGGCTATGGCACAAAGCCAAATCTAATATCAGGGGTAGCTTAACCATTAATAAGAATTTCTTTGTAGTTAAAAATACCTGTTTCCTCAGACCGCAATGCCGTAGATTTATATGTTTAACCATAGCTCGTGAATCGTGCTGCAGTAACCGAAGGAATAGCTTTTACAGATACAAATATAGAACAATTTATTTAAATCTATTTAATTTATTTGACTGGACGCTCTTCTTTACTCAACGATTTAAATAATATGCTGAATCTTTCAATCGACTGCTCGCGACGCTTGATCTCAGTCTTCGTTTTTCCCCGCTAACGTAGGTCTCAATGTGCGAAAATCTGGACACACATCGGTACCATAAAAACTATCAAGTAAGCCTTGGAAACTTAAGCGACGGGGATCGACTATCGTCCGATTAGTTGAATTTAAGGTTACTTGAGAATTCATTGTTTTGAAGTCATTGAAGACAATAGTTGACGTTTTAGTAAGGCATGTCCATAAAGTACCCATAAAGGTTCTTGTGAGGTTTCAAACTGTCTATATTTTTGCCCGAGTGAATATTATACTCCCCAGGATTGAACATAAACCTCACCCCAAAATCTTAAGCTATATTTCCTTGCAAGCTAATATGTTAAACATGATTTTCTTAAAGGGGCTGTAGTGGCTGTATCAAACAGGTATCAAGCCAATCATGAAAATTTCTATACAAAACTGTATGCCTTTATTCTCACACCACTAGTCACAAATATTCTTCTTCAATAAGTTAGACACTTTTTGCAATGCTGCTTTACTTTGAAAACTTTTGGGATTTACATCAACATTTCTAAAAGCCCAGCGATTCTTACATTTTTTCATTGTTATGTAGTGCAAAGATCTCACACGAGAGGTATATTGATCCTATAGGGCGCACAGTATCTATAGGGTTGCGTTTTAATGCGGGATCGATAGAGTTAGTTCTTTTTTTGATCACTCATATTGCAAACTAGGGCTGACAATACAATATCTAAGAAATAGTACGCTGTGGTGAAATATCACGTTTTGTAAACATCAGGTGGAATTCATCGCGAAGTGCGCAAACCGCTAGAAGTTACAAAAGCGAAAAGTTTAATAATTTTTTCTCCAGACGAATGGCCCGAGCTTCGAATCTAACGGTCTGTAACATGACCCGATGGATACATTTTTCATACATTTCATACATTTTTCATAACGTATATGATTGCATACATCTATACTGTGATATTGTACAAACCACTCTGTGGTTTGAGCAAAATGATATAATATCTAATTCACCATGCTTTTGCTACCGCATTGACGAAAACACCTTCCAGAAATTCCTCTCCTTTTTTCAGTTAGTTATGTCTACGTAGGTCCGTTTTCAAAGGTCTCAGGAAATGATTTATTACGATTAGTCATCCTTATAATGGAAGCTTCATAATAATTTTATTACTATTATTTTTACTATTTTTTTTATTATTAATATTGTGTCTAACTGAAATTATATTGAACTGCTTTTTCCCTTCCACAAGACGATCGGTTAAATGTCGATTATGTTTAAATTGGATGTGTTTAGATGTCCCATGGGATTCATTTTCTTTTTGAAAACGGCACATAAACCTAATATTCGAGCAGGAAGTTGGCTTGATTCATAACCTACGTATGCTCTATCTGCATGGTCAAGACAGATTTCGCCTAAGTGCGATAATAAGTGTGGTAAAACGGAGCGCGCAATATAAGTTTATATCTCACTTCTATTGCCCAATACATATCTTAAGAAACGCTAAAAAAAATTATCTGAAGATGGAACTACGACACCTCGGAACCATTAACGTATTATATTGTTCGCCCTTTTATATGTGCTAAAATATAAGTCAATGATATAGTACTTATGTGTAATGCCCAAGTAAGTAAAAATATCGCTTACGCAGTAGATGTTTTAAGGAAGAACAAAAGCAGCCACAACAGGGTTACGAATGAGGGTTTGTGTAATAAAATGCTTACTGTGATAAATTGATTGAAAGCGTTATGTAAGCGACAAATCAGCCAAAAATATCAGTGCAGAGGTTTTCCAATTCTTATACTTGACGAGACCTAGTGCCCCGTAAAATTAAACAAGGCCCGACAAATCGCATGTAATTATGCTGATATGGACGACCGTGTAATCGCTATAATACTAACAATATATAGGCAATGAAGAAACGTTTATTTGTCATATATTGGCGCTAAGCATTTTCTTCTAATTGTCCTTAGACTGACTACGTTGTTATAATCTAAATATGCCAGAGTATGAGCAGTTTATTATAACTTTTTTCCCATCCATCTTAGCATCTACTCCATCTTAGCGGTGTTTAATTAAGTGGATGTCCATTTAAACAGTAAATGGAATACGTAAGCCATTGTTGCAACTCGGCTGATTATATTCATGCCTGTATATGAATTATTTTGCAATTCACGGAACTCGGCTGATTATATTCATGTCTGTATGTGAACTAACTATTTTGCAATTCACGGGTAATCTTTTACGAAAATCAACTACTTAGACGTTCTGTTCTGACCGCTTCAGGAGCTTATCGTTTACTTGTTTCTCAAAGACAAGACTGAGCACTATCTCATGAATAAAACAAAGTGTATTAGTTGTATTTTTTCAAGGTATATTATTAGGTTACTCATGCCAACATCATTCGCAAATTTGAACGTCTAGAAATGAACTACCGCACGATTGGGTGGTTTTGTAGTTAATAATCGATATTTTAGTGTCATTGAAAACGACCCTTAGAGTTCTAGCGTGAAATGCCCCTTAGGGGTAACTCGAAGCTCATGCATAAGTTCATTACTCTTTATTGTCTTTACATTGACCCAAAAGGTTGCCACCCTTCCCGGTGATCCAGCAAAAGCTTCACGTGGGCGATCTTAAGGCTATAAGCCCTTGCTAGTACTGATATTGAACGTTAAGCTCAACGAGCTTTCACGTCTGTATCAAACTGGTTTCAGATCAGTGACATAACCCTTTTTATGTAAGGATGCATGTACTATTTTCACAACACCACTCATGTGTTCACATGGTAAATGGTGCTCGTATTTCCATGGTCAATCTCGTCTTAAGACCAGCAGTTTAAACAGCGTACTTAGCCTGCGTTTCGTACGGTGGTTTAATATTTAGATGCTCTACCCTGGTAACCCTAGATTTTTAATCAACATTTTCAGATGTATAGGCGTTACCAATTTATGCCCACTTGGATGAAAATAGAAGAATGTTTGAAGTTAACCTTTTTGATGAATAGTACGCGTTCGGTAGAGGCTAGAGAAGATCCTCTCTGCAGCTTTATATCGGTTTACTGGCTAAAAGGCGACTTGGCAATTTCTTCTCGAATCACATCTGGAACTATCGCTCAGAGCAGCAACGCATGGCCAACAGCCAATAACAAAACCGCGCAAAATAAAATCAGAAAAATTCTGCGCCGAATTCCTGGCTGTCTCTTCAGTCAATTTACAATAAGAATTACCCGGTCTAGTAGACATTCCAATTATTATCTCATGCGGAAGTCTGAAGCGAGACAAGTATTGAATAAGGAGTTCGACGGAATGATTATCAGAGAACCGATCGGATTTTTGACGGTCTGCTACGCGATGCTGCTTTGGCGAGAAAAACACGTTGATTATACAAGCCCGCTTTTCTTTTAAGGAAGACGTAATAACAAAAATAGCGAATCCGAAAAAATAACCACCTTCACGCGACCATCCCTAGTTGCTACATCCGGCATGTGGTTACTATTAAGAAATCATTATGTCTTACCTTTACGACAGCAATATATGAATGGCTAATGTTTTCACGAAATGGTAATTGATTTCTTTGTTTCCGACAAGACCCCATCAACTTAAGCCGCTAATGGTTTCAATGAGACGATGCCCCAAGTCATATCGCCCGACACACGATTGAACTTCTGAGGGAAACGTTCTATAAATGCATAATCTTTCATAACGAAGATAATCACGAGCTTCCACAATCTTGGGATTCAATGCTCCTAGACTTCTGCCTATAGGGCTTTTGTGAGTTTACGCTGACAGCGAGCATTGAAAATTTTGGGCTAAAAGCTTGAGTAATAGAATAATAGGATAGGAACACCCAAATAGATACCTTAAGGGGGAGACTGCTTTAACTAAAGTGACTCCGGTTGATGTGAAATGGCGATCAAAAATTAGTTTTAGCGCATATATTAAAAGATTCTACCGGAAACATCTTACACCTCTAACTGAAATCGGCTGTATACCGAGCAACGTTGCTCGTCATATTTACAAAAACAAGAATAAATCTCAAATGCAATTGTTTTTAGGAATGTTTAAAATAAATCCGACTTTTTGGATCATCCCATATAATAGTTATATGATATCCTGGGTTTCCCATTTCACTTTCATAAATTTAAAGCTCAAGTGCACTCACTCTACTCTGTATATGTTTCTTTGAAGCGTGATAATTATCATTCATAGTTTCGTAGCCTCCAATGTTTGCCCAATTATTAGAAGTCATGTATCTTTGATTTAATATTAAATTGAATGATATTCCAATTTATATTTAAGGCCAATATAAAATCTTGCCAAAACGTATTTGTTCCAAATTCGTCGCCCTTTATTTTAAATGGAGAATGTAGATACAATAAAGTTAATCTAAAAGAACTTTATCATTAACTTAATCTAAAGGAAGCAGACTGTCCAGCGTAAAATCTAACGCATGGCCCTAAGAATACAGGTGAGCACGCGTCATTAGTTTAAAAAATTGATCATTGGCAGAGCAATAGATCTCTAGTAGATAGGTTGACGGTACATGCGTTGGGAATCGCCCATAGCATGCGCGAGCGAATCGACATCGGACGACGGCGAAACCAAATAATGAGACGGCGAAATTATATCCGTTTAGCTTAAAAGAAGTCAACTTGCAAGTGTTTTAAATTGTATGTAGAGACAACTGCTGCTAACCATGAATGAGATGCATATATTTAGCTTACTTTACACAACGTTATACAACTAAAGATAATACAGAATGGACTATCATCTGTCAACCATTAGCTCATAGGATTCTGGCATAGAACTGTGGCAACTATGAAAAATGATGAAACACTATTTAAATCTAAGTCTACTTTGTCTATTAAATCAGGTATTTATCTTCTACTACTACTATTTAATACTACTAATACTAGTATTTACCTTCGCCCATGTTTGTGAAGTTTTTCGTGAAGCGCGTCTTTAATAGGTGAAGTTCATAAGCAAACGGATTTATGAAATTAGTTGGCACAGGCGGGCCAGGTGGTGCGCCACGTGCCTTCAGGAGAGCATTACGGCGCCCATAACGCCGGACGTATTCGACGATGAAGGCGACCATTAAAGTCATTCCAAGATGCCACCACTCCATGCTCGGACCCTTCCGTTGAACTAAGTCTGCAGATTTACGTCCACCAAAATGTCATTATCAGTACATCTGTTTTTGGTACTTAAGTCAAGCCTTTCTGCTTTACCCAATAAGTTAAATTATGTACCCGAAACGTATATATATATATATATATATATATATACATATACATATATATGTGTGTATATATACAGGCATTTTTATCGCTGAAGTTCCAACAGACAAATGGTTTACGTAGGCGGTCTTTAAACAACGCTGTGAAAAGTTACAATTTTAAACACATTATTTAAACTAACTTTAGACAAGCTTGCTCTAGTGTACTTTGGTCATGCCCCGATAGACGTTGGCGACAGCACTCACACACCATTGACGCTACACTTTCACCGTTTTTAAATAGTTATGTTCGCGCGCACTTTTTTGTCGTTTGACGATTTTGTTTATCATGACACTCTCCTGCAACCAAACACACAAAAGTTTAAGGAATTATCGATTCTTACTTATTGCTGCTACTTCACTCGCTGCTGTTATCTCTGACGACCTAGCAAACACCACTTTCACCAATATTGTGATAAGCTACACTAAAGTTACCGCAGCTAAGTTTAAAGACACTCTCCCTTGACAGAGCCAACGGTATTTACAGTAAAAGAGATACGCGGTTCCGGTGGTTTCCTGACCAGCGGGTGGGCCGACGTAGGTCTTGCGGTAGGTCTTGCGACCACCTGACAACGGACGAATAAATATTCGCGTATGTAAAATATTTGCCCTCTCCCACCGGCTGAGACAGAAAAAATGTAAGATATACCGACGTTACGGAGGTGCGCACAACTGAGGGTAGTGGTATGTTAACCTTCAGAAGAATCACGGCGCACTTTCTGGCACTTCTTTTACCACTTTCTGTTAGAAGAAACGAAAGCGAGGACAAGAGTGAATCACAAACCAGCTTTGCGGCTGATTTATATCTAATTGGTTAACGGCATGGATACGGTTTCATAATGCAAACAATTTGATGGTTTACACACCAGATTATTAAGTCATAAATTCAAAAGGATGAATGCAAATATGCCGAGAACGAAGAGCTCAAAAAACTAATTCGCAGGCTTAACCAAAAGAGGCTCAAGAGAGCTAACTGTCATATCCGCGTTAGACAGTAGAACGGTAAAAGGTGATTAGAAAGGATAAACGTTAGGCGTAACCAAATAAACATTTCAACAAGCAGAGTAGATCAGTTGATCCCGGTAGAAACTCAGCGACACCTAATGGTGGCTGTAAAAGACTGGAACACAGTTAATTTCTTACCTTAGTTATGGTTCTATGGCATAAATATGCGTAGAAACTTTTGAGTAGATATATTCCTGTACTTTGCTTATTTTTCATTTGTATCGAATGTAATATTTGTAAAAATTGTGTAATCTCTAGATTTTTACACTGCTCCTTTGGTCTATTCAAAAACCAGTTTAATTCTACACCCAACACTTTATTCGCACTACAAGGCAGGCCGTACAATGTACAATAGATCAGTTCGCTCCAGTGATACTGTCCACGTTGTAAATTCTAATAAAACTTTCTACGGAGCTGGGAACAATAAGCTCTTGAGGCAGGCAGAACTGAGTGCCTAAGCAATCTATTTTTGTCAAGAATTACCCGTAAATTCCGAAAGAGTTTACTGAATATGTCATGTAGACTTGTATAATCAGCCAACTTAAACAATAATCACAGAATATATATATGCGAGTACATTGCATCATGGCTATCGCTTGAACTTGTCCTGTTTTGAGTTCATTAATGGGTAAACTTAGAATTGCAAAATAAGCCTGAACAATCAAATATTGTGCTCTACTACGCTTCAGTGAGAATCCGTATTCAATCATAAAGATCTACTTTTGCATATATAAAGTGTCAACGACTCCTTAAACGGGTATTTGCTTGGGCAAACACCAAAAAGATGGACTAAATCATGCAAGTTAACTTACTACTATCCTGGTGGACCGAGATTAAATTCGCGCGGTATTAAACAAAAAAATCAGTAGTAGGGCACTTCGACCCTGATAATTTAAATTACGAAAGAATAAATACCGAAGCGTTCCCCTCGCACAACTCAGTAATGTAGCGTCTTTACAATAACAACATAGTTAACCTAACGAAAATTAAAACGAAAATACTTAGCACCAATATATGATAAATCAACGTTCGTACACTATGTTTTCCTAGCATTATAGGTCAACATTATAAGTATACTGCCAGGATGCCTATAGTATTGTTAACCTTATAATTAGGATTATGGTCGTGTATATCAACGCTCTTACCAGCGATTTGTCGGGTTGCTTTCACCGGGCTACCAGAACTATCAAGGCAAAGAGCTGGAAATCTCCACACTGATCTTTTTGTCTGATTTTGGCGTATGGCGTGAAGTGCCGGAGTTGCTTTTTTTAGAATTTCCATGGCGTAATCAGCGTTTCCATTTATATAGGTCTACACGTAGTTACCATATTATGGGCGTACACCCTTGCAGATATAAAAGAACAAGCAGGATAGCACGTTAATTGTCTCGTGACTCAACTACGAATAACTATTTTTAGCGGGCTCCCCTAGATATGCACTTTGGATCTAACTGAAATATTTATATTTCAGTTGTATTGCAAGCTTTGTCGTGGTGGTGAATCCATTCACACCTCCCATTGTACTCAGTTAAAACTTGCCTTGAGTATACAGCTAGTGCTACATGGGTTACGAGTCAAATGAGTGCTCTACAAGTGATTATCGATGAACCTTTATCGGCATATCCCATCACAGCATTTCATAATAATATTTTTATACACTAGTTTCAAAAACAAAAAGAGTCTCGTCGAACATCTAACCACATCGCATTTAAACACGGCCAATCGATGGTTTTATAGCTAGGATGATCAGAAATTCAGTCAGTATACAATCGGACATAATAAAGGTGGTATACACAATAATAATAATAATAATAATAATAATAATAATAAGCTTTCATTGGGAGCTTATTTGCTTATAATAAATAAAGCATCTCCTGGAACTGTTGGATAAAAACACATACAACAAAGAGAGATACAACACATGACTACATTCAAGAAAGCAGAGAGATTCCTCGAGGCAGTTCTCGTCAGAGCGATAGTATTACCATGCCAAATTCGATTCAACTCGATATATGTGGTTAGTGGTATCAGCATAAATGCATGGGGTTCTTGGTAGATTGATTTCTTAAGTAGCTGCGAATCCAATCAATGAAACGGTAGTCGATCCCTGTCGCTTAAGTGAGAGCATGATTAACACTGTCAAATATTTTGAAAAACCCAAGTACAGTTAGATCTTACCCGATAGCTTTAAGGGACTGATGTATCAATTACAGAAACATTTATAATTATCGGGAGCTAATATGCGGTCAAGGATTGACACCCCTCGACTATCACGAGCAGGATTGTTTTCGTTATGAAAGCGCGTAATATCTATTAACAAGAACCGACCATCTTGGATAACCAAGAGTTTGTGTTCAACGCTTGTGCCACCCAGTCTCCATGATCATAATTACACCTAAATCATGTAAAAGACTACAGTTAAAAGGATTATCACATTTGGTAAACTTAGCTAACGATTGCAAACTAATGAAGATACACTTTACCCTCTAATCGCATATTCTTATGTTGTCATTATGATGACTTACAAAAAGGTTACCATTACAGATGGCTCTTTATACGCCCTGCATTTATTTGCACTCGGGTAGGCAATAGACACATGTATGTAGCGTTAAACATCTCACAACAGACACACTCTGATAAAAAAAAAGCCTATTACAACAGAAGGTGCGACATAAAGAAGTGTGACAAATCTCCGTGTTGCACCGCCTTCTCCTTGAAAATCTAACTTGATGAGAATCTACCCCTGCGTCCTTGAAAATGTAAGCGAAATGAGTAAAAGGCCAAGATCTATGTTCAAGATTATCTCCGATGTACGACTTGGCAACATAATAAGCGTAATTAGTGCAGTAGGTTTCATACAGCCCGAATAGGAAGTTGTAAAAATTAAAACATATTACTTCTCGATGAGAAATACCGACCACTCCAGCAGCCGTCTCCCTCTCGCCCCAGATGAAACATGCACTACGCCCGTCTATCGTGTCGTCGGCTCAGAAAAGTTTCAACATGGAGCAAACAAAAGGCAACTTGTTGCTTCTCCTGCAACAAGCCGTTTTTACAATATATTCAAAGAGCCAGAAAAAGCCGAGATATTCTCTCTGCTAAGCAGAGCTAAAATTTCATTACACGTCCAATAACAGCAGCCCTGACAGCTGCGTATACAATATCCGGCTACAGTTAAATTGCCGATATTTTGGTATTAACCTTATAATATACAGTAATTCAAGAACACAGCGGGTACAATATTATCATCTAAAAGATCGTTCATCCACGTTAAACCTGTTTATACTCATATAACCATTCCGAATCCCCTGTTGTGATTCTCGAAAATTTGAAACATTTATTTAGCTAAAGGTTTCCTTTGAAATAGCGTTTACGGTGTTGGACTGGTAATTTTACCGATTTCAACAATAACAAGCGGAATAATATATTTAAATTAAGTCCAAATAGATTATCGAGATATTAATTAACTTTGACAAAATTATATACTTGGGTTGCCACTCAATATTAGTTAAGTTACTAAGAAGCCGTTGAAAGCGGATGTGTTTCCCAACGCCTCGGATAGAATCTTTCACAGAGATGGTAGATCCTATGACTATGAGAATCCAAAACAAAAATCTAGCGCCGGGATCACCAACTGGCGCTAACTATATTTCAGGATAAATATAGTATATTTGTCCTCCTTGATTTACTTTGCATACGTTGTAGTCTTTGAAATTGAGCAGGAAGTCCATCAATATTCTGAGGCTGTAAGTTCTCACCGAACTTAATGGCTCGAAGTTATCGAAGACAGCCTACAGTAAAAGATATTGGCTGCCACTAAAATCACCGAACTTAATGAAGCAAAATAATTCCTGCACAAGGTCGTAGTCGTGAGTAACGTACAGAACTTACCAGTTTGCCGCATAGTTTATCCGGAGCATTTTCAGCAACTTCCTGCAAATTTTATATGAATAGATTATTGGCCTCAAGCGATTCATACCGATTTGATTAACCAATTTTAGTTAAAACTGTTAATTTTTGCTGTATCTCAATCTCATTCAGTACTTATTGCCGATGAGCACTTTATGGTATGACAAAATTGCAAGTTTAGCGTAACCACTCGCCTCTCTCTTGGACATTGCTCTAATGCTTAATACCTATAAAAAGAGAAGCACAATCAAAATAGTTTAGCCAGAAAAGGCTAAGGCACGTTTTATCGACGCTCCTGGTTCAAGTTCTGAACTATTTGGTGCATTGCCTCGACTTTGCACTACACTTGCACTAAATCAGATCTGGTTGTAATAAAGTAACACCAATAAGCTGGGTATATATATGTATTAAAGAAATGCTATGTCCTTTAAGCATGACGTTCTTCTGTACTGAATATCGGAGTCATGTTGCATAAGGGTTCAGAATCACCGTTTGACAAAAAAGTGTAGCGGAGTATATTTTTTACAGTTTTTGAATTATAGGCATCACATTTGTAGTCTTCTCTCTCTTAAGCAAGCGTAAATGCATCTTGACGTTACCAAAAATATTCTTACTTTAAGCTTCTTAGTATTCTGGCAAATTTTTCCTGAAATTATTATTATTATTCAGTAACTTGGCTTCCATTATTAAATGAACAGTGTCTAGCGGAGGTAAAATATCTAGCGGAAATAGAAGATTATATGTAAAAATTCTTCAATGATGAATGGAGCAACATGTGAATTGACAAATCATATTTAAATAGCTATACAATCATTTATATACCTTGACAATAGTGTAATGGCATACATGACTTCATTCATTACTGAACTAGCGCTATCCAACGTAAAGCCTGCTGGAGAGAATTATAATGAACTATACCAACCCGCAGCTGCTCGGTAGCTTGACTAACAAGACCCAAATAAAGTTAATTGAATACGGTTTCATTGTAGCGACATTTGTAATGGGAGGCTCTAAGCTCAAATCCCGATTTAATTCTCTCGGCGCTTATATTAAATCTAATTTCAGAACAATATAATTTTCTTTGAAAATTGTCTAGTTTAGTTAAAACAGACTAAACTAGGCCAATGTGTGACACATAGCCCTGTCGTATACTTTACCAATATGTTAAACTTTTCTACACTGAAGCTGAAAGGCATTCTCAGAGGTTCCTCAGACATTTTTCTAGAATTTTTCAGAATTTGTCTACTGTGTTAAAATAAGCTGACCTGCTCTTTTGAGAACTGATATCTCAAATGCTCATTTCTAAGCTATGTTTGACCCAAAGCCGCTCTTTAATTTTCTGAATGTTGAGAGCAAAATTAGTACTAGAATATCGCATCGCGATAAAGTTAGCACACCACAAATAAACATTTTTAGACATGGTTAGGTCGGCTTAATACTTCCAGGGTCATATCTGCGATAAAGTAGAGCTAACGGAAATTGGCATCTTGATAAGTATCTGATGCGATGGTGTAGACTTTTGGATAAATCGCATATTTGTTTTCGCTGCAGAAGCTCCGGCTTGGAGATATTTGGCATTTTTTCCATTTGTTTTATATGAGGGTCTATGGCAGTTACAGGTTGGTATCAGAAAATCGTTCTTATATTTTGCTTGTTCCTTGGATTCGGTAAGAAGGAATTGAAATGTAAATATTTGTATATGCGGCGAATTGTCATTCTAAACAAATCAGAATATTGTACATATAGACTGCTGAGCGCATTGCGTCATGGGGACACCCCCGGTGATCTCGAAATGTTCATAGAATCCCATAATGAATTTAGCACAGGGATCAAAGTAAGAAAACAGTTTGTCCAATATACAACGTGTAAATAAAAATACAATTTGATTTTGTTATATTGACAAACATACGTTCCTCGACATGCGGGGTTATGCCAGCTATAGGTACACGTCGTCGGACTTTTCTGAAGTGTTGCTTGCCGTTTGGGTTTAAGGAGGGAATAAGGCTGAAAATAATGATATTCGTTTAATAAAAAATCATTATCCTTGGCGACCTTTTTTCCCATTTGGCAATCAACTTAATGTTAGATTTAAAATGGCAAAAACTTTTCAGGGAGTTTCTGGATCATAAGGGCACATTTTTGTGAGCAAAAGTTTTGATTCGCCAGGAGACTGCGTTCAATAGTTCAAACGCAAAGCACATTGATGACGTTAGAATAGTCGGTCTATGTACATACAAACGTTTCATTTATAAACACATTTCTATGACAACTAGGTTGTGTACGTTCTATTTGACGCACCTACATACGCCATACATTTTCCCATCGTTAGTACCGTCACCATATCCATGGATCTTTTTTGTACATGTGACTATGAGGACATGCATTAAACGCTTTCCATTGAGAGAAGCAGATTTTTACAAAAAAATTTACCGCTTCCGGGCTAAGTCAGCTTTTAAATGACAGAACTATTTGCAATTATCTACGTGAAGCTTCATGGACCATTTCTTATTTCAAAGTTTTTCAGTTTAAAAGACGAAAAGTCCCAGAGTTTTCTTTCTCCCAAAAATACGACGCTGTATCACGCGAGCACTATAACAGGACACCTGCGCAGGGAAACGCGGCATCGAATGCCATACAGTCAGATAGAGTTCATTGTGCACGTCCAGAGATTTCTCTCTCCCTTCTCCTATGCTTGAGCAAGGGAATAACCTGTGAGCGAGGGCACTGGGAGAGGGTCCGGTTCGCCGAAATTGCAGGACCGGAGGATGTAGCGACGGCGCGCACGTGAGACACCAAAGACAAGATTGGCAGAGGTAGGAGAGCATGCCGCTGACACGTTCAACGAGCGAACACAACACAACAGCATAAACATACCGGCGGTAAGTGTAGCAACGGGAGCCCAATCGATTCGCGCTGTTTTCCGCGTAGAGACGACATCTGGATTTGCTATTAAATATACACGTGCATACCGTTGCAAGATACCGGTGTCGCAGCTCCCAGCTAATTGTCAACTGGAGGGCAGAGTCCACCAACGACGAAGGAGGCGTGTTCCATTGTCACTTCAGCGCATGTAATCGTTCGTCTCATCAGCTGACGGTACTGTTAGGTGGTTGGCTGGCGGACGCCAATACGGGTCAGAAATTGTGTGAGTGTTTTCGTTCGGGGCAGAACTTCGTCGTCGACGACGGCCGCTTGAGTCGTTGGCAAAACAAAGGCTATGCTACAATCGATAGGGGTGCACCTATCGGAATGCTCCGTGAGATAGCCTCATTCGCCGGTGGCTAGTGGGATCGGGTGTTGGGCAGGGCCGGACGTACAGGTGGGGGTATTCTCGCCGGAAGGTGGTATTGGTCAGGCGGATTTTCTAGTGTCTAGCTGTGGAAACAGTGCGCTGACTGTGGTTAGAGAACCTCGGCGATGAGGTGAGCGTGTGGTGAAGAGTGTGTGGAGAACGGGCTAAAGTGAACGGATGTGAGTGCCGTACGTGAGGTCAACAATGTGCCAGCGAGCCGTCGACTTGTGGAAGTATTGACGACAGCGACGACGTGTCATTCCACAGCCGTTGACGGTGGGCGAAGGAGTACGATCTGTGAAAAAGTGAAGAACGTTTGGGTGTTTCGGGATGGGAGGTTGCGAAGGGGCGCGCGCCCTGCTCGCATTGCTCGTACCGCTCGTCATGCTTAGCTGTGGACAGGTGGCGCAAACCGGCGCGTCGTTCAGTGTCGAGGAGCTCCTCACGTACCGGTTTCCGAATCGCAGTTCAAACGACGCCGATCTGGATATCTGCAAACACGGACGTGAGTATACCCATGGAAACGACACTGCCGCAATGCAAATGCGTGCGCCTAATGGAGGGTACATGCCAGACAAATTGGGAGGCGTTGTCGTGTCGTATATGTTTGCACCGATTTCCGTGGGTGTATCTGCATCGGTGCTTGTGTTACATGCATTCGAAATTATGTGAATAGTATATGGTCGCTAGAGTTATTGACAAACACACGTGTGCAAAAAATGTGCCGTTCAGACACGCTTTATGCAATTCACACCTCGGTGTCACAAACCGAAGCCACCGGTCACTCAATTTTCGTGCGGACACAGCTAAGAAGAAAGGTTTTAGACGAAGAATCCTTCGTAGTGACATTGCATAAGCTGTGGCGAGCGCCGTTTTGTTCTTCAGATGTAAACGAAGTTTGATCCAGTCGAAATGAATATCCTTGAACAAACAAAAGAAATTTGTAAAGCTGACCATGTGCATCAATTTTGTTGTTCAGCGCTCGACTGCGTAGTTTCGACCTTATCTACAACCTGTCTCTTATGTGGAATCGCATTCAAAGATATGGCATTTTTTTCAACACTCAGTGCTCGCTTCGTTAATAAGTAAAACAAGTGAATCAGTTGATTTCATTCGTCGCTATTGAAAACTTGGACAGAGTCGAGAGAGCAAATCCTGGAGAGCGACATCCTTCACATACGACTTGATTAGATATTAGATATATAGTGCCTTTGAATGTGCGGATGCTTTGCCGCTTCGATGTTCTTTTTTTGAGTGGTACACACGCCACAACATGTCGTCAGCTGCCGAGTGTCTGGTTTCCTTGTTTGGTAAGGAGAATTGTTTTGAAAGTGGAGTCTTCTTGGTTTTCTTATCGACTTTTCGGAATGATCAGTGAATGTTTTAGTGTCATCTATATGTTCACTAAATTGAAATTATTTATTCATACTGGGTATATTGATGTTCACTGATTAATTACCCGACCAGTCCCAGCGCCTTGGTCAGCACTACACTACGACAAAGCTTGTCTACACTTTCGATCCGCAATGGGCAGCATGTAAAAGCCAATGCAAGCAAGCCAAATGGATCCACCGTAATAAGTTTTTTGAGTGAACAGACGTGTCTTGGTCATCAAAGTAGGATCACACAGCCGTTAATTCAATTGACGTCAGCAAAGTGCAACTCTAAGAATGTTAAAAATGGCGTTAGATTTTAACAAATGAATTACGCTATTACACGAAAGCTTTCGAAAGAAAGATGATAAGTAGCACACGATCAGTCACTAAAAAAACGTTAAAGATATACTTTGTTAGTTACTTGCAATCGCTTGCTGAGTTTATTGAGCTTGGTATTTTTATTTTTTGTTTCAAATAAATGGATTAATGAATTATGCAGAGGTAATTTGCCCATAAGGAAAAATAGACAAAAATTATATATATATATATATATTATGGTTGTGTTATCAGTTATGCCAATATAATTGACGATAGTCTATACAAATATATAGGCTTCAAACAACTATAATGGTCCCTACGAGTATAATTTCTACAAATGGGTCTCTTCATATTACGGTTGGTTATGTTAAATTTCCGTAGAAAGCGATATTGCTACCCTGGACATATAATAAATACCTTAGGCTTGTTACTCACCTAATGCATTAATCTTGGTGGTTTTCCCTTATATTTTGCAATACGATATTGTGAAGAATATATTTTTTCTTTTGCACGCTTTCTGCTCGCCAGTGAAGACATAATCAGGCTTTTCCAATTTTAGATTTTCATTGTGTTCGATGCTACTCGATTCAGGTTTCATGTTTTTTTTAAACAAAGCTCTTATGCACAGAAGAGGTTACAGATGCTTTAAAGGCTTGCTCGTTCGCAGGTGTGAGATGAATCATTAGGCAACGCAATGGGTAGCTAGAAGACTCAATGCCCACTCATGGCCCAGGCGGCAGAGGCACGTAGACAGGACTTTACGCCCTGATACGTTAGCTCGTCTTAAGACCTCGCCCCGTGGCACATCGTTTTGTCCGAGTGTCCGTACGCCCCCATCTGTTTTGCAGGATTTGCTGATTCGTTGAGACGAACCCCCATGAGCTTGCAGTCACAGCACCTGCGTGCATAGTTTTGGGAGGGAATTTTGCCAAGGCCCTTGGAAAGGCCGACCCGTTCGCTATCTCGCTGAGTTCAAAAGCCCGGCGGCAGCTGGGATCTGCTGAGTGGGTCGGCATAACTTTGTGAAAGATAAATTGGTAATATTTGCTCGACTTGAAAAATTTTAATTGTTGATGTGTGAAAGAAGTTGAACAAACTAAAATAATAAGAAACACAGAAAACAGACTTCACAGCAAGTGTAAAACATTTTTAGAATAAGCGCAACAAATTTGATTCGCGCTCCCATAGATAATTCTTGTAGATATGGGACACATTATAGGATTATTACATAGGATGTGTATACAGGACACATTTTATGGTGAAAATAAAACTGTATGTGAATATATTTTGAGGTGGTAAATAAAACTCCGTGTGTATAATAATCCAAGAACAACTCTACATATTCAAACAAGCTCAAAATCACTTGCTTTTGGACATTTTTAACTTTCTGTTGTTGCAAAGCTGATATTTTATTTATTGTCTTGTAAGTAGTAGACTGGCATAGCTTATATTTCGTTTTATATTTATGATCTTAATTCAATTTCTGAAACAAAAGAGAAGCAAATGTGTGTGAGTTATCTAATTCGGATTAACATTAGCTGGAAAATTGTAATTAAGAAGAGCAATTAAGGCAGATCGACGGTTTAAGAAGTTATGCAGTATACCAAGCAGTTTTTCGACGCGGTTGAGAACTTAGCTTCTACAAATGTTCGTAATCGGAAAATTCCAGAGTTTTTACGCTAGAGGGTACAGGGACTGTCTATGTACTTCTTGAATATAGTAGACTGAAGTTCGGCACAGTTGCCCCTGGCCTCTGATGCACTACGACGTCAATTCGATAGCTTCTGAAGTGTCTTTGCTGAAGTTGCCGAGCTGGTTTTGGTGTGGTGGGGAAGTGAATGCTGCAAGCAGGAGAATGTTTTCTTCAAAATATTTTCGTTCAGTCCGTACAGGGGATGTTCTACATCATTTTTCGGCAGCACAAACATCGAGCCGAGTGACCACCCAGCTATCACCGAACGGATAGTAGTTTTAGTACCGATGCTTATGATAATCGAATACAAATAGCCATAAGAATAGGTTCGTGCATATGCGCGTATTTTTTAAAACTGGCTGCGCTTGTTGCCTATGGAGAGTAGTGCCAAATCGAAGCGTCGCCTCGCATTATCTCCCTACCCGTCTAACTTATGGCTCGTTTTCCATCGAGTGGCCATGTGCACGTTGGCGTCTGCTGGTGTCTGTTGGTTGTAAGCTGCGGGAATAGGTTGGCCGGTCCAGATAAGACCTTGCAGCACAGTCTGTTCTGAATGTCAATTCGTCAGCGAAGAGTGGACTAGCTTGGCATTGAATGCCGCAGTCGTCGTACCACAGCGCATGCCGCAGGTAGCCAAGCTAGTTCCGCTCATCTGCATTCCATTTGGTTGATTTACCGAATAGCTTGTACGCTTTTCCATGGCGTTCCCGAGCCGATACACCCTTTCTCGGTTTTCTCCCGTCTACAAGCTCCACCAGGCGCAGCATGTCTGCCTATCGGACCCGCGACTCAACTGACTATCTTTTATCTATCCTACCTGCCGGGTAAACGCTACGCAAGGCCACTGGACGGAGGTGAATACTACCACTCGGATTCCCTTCCACGAATGTCGAAAAATGCCTTCACTTTATTCCGCGGTAAAAATGTAAAAGATATGAGGTCCCGTAGAGGCAACCAGTATATGAGACGCTAGACTCGGGAAACAGGAGCCTGTTATGGCAATAGGGCTGTAAAAAAATCGCTGAGAATTGTTTACTTGCGGAAGTCTTAGCGAATTTATCAATTATACAGTACCATATTCGGGGGTATTAGCGTTTGGTGGAGGTTTTTGCGGTGCAATTTGGTCTACGACAGTTTTACTCGGTTTACTGATGTAAGAGATTTTCAATCTCATAAGGCAGAAACCTGCATCTGACATTCTATCTGTAACGCAGCTAATCGATTTAAATACCTCAAACACTAGCTTTTACCTTACTTCTTGTCGGTTGAGTCAAGTCCTTAAAATGCTTGAGCCGACTTTTAGCTCTAAATTTGACAGGTTCAACCAGTTTAGAATGTAGGAGTTCAAAAGGTGTAAATAGATTGCTACGTTTTGCGCGTCGAGAAATTGATTCCTATTTTTATTTTATTTTTTTTTATCTAGGATTGTTTCATTTTTTATTTGTTTTACCTTCTGTTTTGTCATGTGAAGTAAAACCTTCAATTCTTGCTTTCACCTCGCTCATTGTAAGTTTTTCTTGTATTTAGATCACCCAGTGTATTCTACGCGTTTTCAAAATACGATCTGCTCGTATATTTTGTTAAAACTACGATATGCTTCTAGAATCGATACAGCATGTCCCCTTGTCTAAAAATGGTCGCGTTGTATTATATAGCGCGTCGCCTTTTGAGTGTCAACTATGTTGAACCCTCATAACAAATGAGCAAAGACAGGCGGGCAACACGAGCTCACGTCGTTTTCACCACCAGGGGTGTCCGTAGATTTTACTGATTGTGTAGCTTCGCGTGCATGCGTGTATCGTTGCCGAAGCTAACCTTCCAGTTTGTCCGTATGAGGCTCTCGGAGAAAGTCACTGTAGTAAAGACGAAACGGGATTGCGGTTGAGCCTGGCTTCGCTATAGAATAGCTTGTTATTGGTATGAACAATACCATATGAAGGGAAAACCAATGTCAATATCATCTCGTGGTTCTTCTATGATTTTCAATAGCCACATATTGGAAGAAGAACACAGAAGGTAAAGCCTTTAGAAAAGCAAATACATCTAAAGGTTACTTCTGGTGTCAAACATGTTCAAAAATGCTCAACAGTACCGCTGGTTGATGACACCACCTAGGCGACGATACCGGCAACAGCGCCATAACTTTCATGAATCTTTTTAGGTCATGTAAGGTTCACGTTATTAACAACTTCAAACATACTCGAGTGGAGTACCGGAGAAACAGAAAAATATAAACCAATGTCTTGTTTTTTTAATATCACGCCTGCATATTCGTAGATTCTTCAGGAGATTCGGCACGCACGTTAGCACTCCGGCCTAGCTTCATTGCGCTGTGACGCGCTTAGTCACGACAAACGAAGACGGATCTTCGGTCTTGGACCGACGGAGACGCACTACGAAAACAACGAAAAACGAATTGAACGCCGTGGAACAGCAGTAGCATGAACGAAGCTACATCACAGCTTGCCGTTCTCTCGCACCGTCGATTGTCTTCGTTCTCTGTTTTTCCTTCTCTACTTAATTTCTAGTTTAGTCTCCGAAATTCCCTACTACTGCCACATTTTTTAAAGGTGTAGATTTACTACCGCTACTTTGCTTGCGATTTGAACAACCCAGACTACATGAGTTATGCCTTTGAGCGTGTAGGGGGACGTCGGGCGGACGGCGACGTGCTGCTGACGGTTCCATGATCGAGCAACGCGTAAGTGCATGCAGCTCTTCTTCGGTCGATCCTGTACGGCCCTCCTCGGCGTGGAATCCCTTAAAAGAGAGCGAGGGGTGGCGCTTTGGCAGTGCACAGCGTTCTTCTCCCGTAGACCACCCATTCCCCCATCTTCTCCTATTCCATCTCGTCGTGCGCCAATCTTCCGAGAGCAATGGCGTTCTACCGCGCTCTATCTATCTACTGTTCTCCTATCCTTTCGCGCGCTTTCTCTCTATTACTCGTCGTGAGATCCTCAGTGGGTTGGTCGGTTGTCTTTCCCGCCCGTTGAGATTGGGGATTGAAGGTGGATGATTGAAAATGCAAATTTAATGATGGCTATCCTGACGGTGAGGCGGAAGTCTAGGCCGAATTTCGCCCTTCGGTTGACGGATAGAAGCCGCACAGACGGCCTACTCATGGCTGCTCGGAGCTTTTCCTGGAGCCGACGCTCCAGACAGCAGAAGCAGGGCCGCCCCATGCAGTTGTCTTCAGTAGAACTGCTGCCTGGCTTGTGTCATTTGGATGATGTCTTGGAAGGCGTATTTCTTTCTTGAGCCATAATATAGCAGTCGCAGCGCAGAGAACCGCGGATATGTTCGCCCCGGTCCACGCTGTTTCCCGACCTGGTTGTCAGTTACCTATAATATTTCGTTGCTTAATGAATAGAGCACATGTTTCGTCAGCGCTAGCACATGAAGCACTTCATATTAATATTAGTAGCGCCATGCGTCCGAGCAATGAGCGATGTTCAGGGCACAGTAGATTGTAAGCGAACAGAAAAGTAAAGCGTGCAATGAGAAAGGTTCAGGAGGCCTTTGTCGAGGAGTTCACCGACCGCCTGCGGAACTGGGAAGTGAAGAGAGCAAAAGCTGCCCAAATACCGCGCCGCGCACTTGCGTGCAGTCGTGTGCAGCTGTGCACCGGTCCTGTACAGGCCTCACTCTTGCTGTGCTATTCTTGCCTTCGCTTTTAGGATTGCCTAAGGTGGCAGTGGCGCCCACGGAAACCGCCTTGACTTCTGCACCATCCCCCGCTCCGTAATTGGCGTTAGCGTCACCGACGTTGGTTGGTACGCGCATGGCTTGTAGTGATACAAGGAAGAGAATTGTGGGTGTGTGCGTGTATGTGTGTGTGTGTGTGTCTGTCTGTGTGTTGGTCTGCTTGTGAAAGAGGGAGCCAAGCAAAAGAGGGAGAGAAACTGAGAAAGAGAAAATTCAATATTTTTCAAGCGAGTTGGTCTCTTTGGTGCACACCGGGGCTACCCGTTCATTTCCCGTTTTCCCAGCCGCTATTGCACGACATACCCGTAATACACCACTATCCACTGAGTGGGTGGGGCAAACGCTGCCTGGCCCATTTTTGTATTAAATGGGTCGTTAATAGCTGAGCAAAAGGGAGCGTTTCACGGGCGGGAAACTTTTGATTATTTGCCTTCAAGCTCTGGCGCCTATCGGCGTTCGAGATCGACACAGAGTTTGCCGACAAAAACGCTGGACAAGGAGATGACAGGGACGATTTTTTTTGGACACAGATGCTATTAAATACGAGATCGAACCAGTGTGGTAAATTTTGTCAATATCAAGCCGGCAACATTATTATAGGTATATACGTACCTGCGCTAGAGTCGATCAATTCCCTACTCGCTCATAAAGCCAAGCTACACGAAATTCGGCAGTTTTAATGAACAAAAATGTGTCGAAAGAGAACAAAACGGGCTGTTAACCATTCACGATAGCTTGATCAAACAATCCTGAGCACCCGAAGGCTAAAGTGATAACTTCTACTAAAAGAGAAAAGGAAACCTTTAACTGAGTAAGCAGGAACTACTGGTGTTGTTCTAAATGAAACTTCCTATATGAACAAATTTCAGCCTAAAAATCATTTTTTTTTTTTACTGTCGCTTAAGAAACATGGACGTCATCAATATATAAAATCTTTTTTTATCTTTTAGCTTCTTTCAAGTCCGATGCCGAGCAGATGTTTATAGCTAAATGTCTGAAGCAATCAGCAGGGATACACAACGAAGCAATAAAAATCCTATCCGTGCCAATGCTCAGTTGAGCACTTATAACCTATAATCTCTAATCTTTAATCATTACGACGAATGCTAAGTCGTAGCTAAACCGTCAAATTCGATTCTAATCAATGTAGCCTAAGGAATCTTCTTACTCCATAGCAGTGGCAATTGGAACAGTTCTGGAAACATGGCAAAAAAAGTAAAATCTGCGCTACGTTTTCTCATTATTTGAACGATAAATTATTGTATCTATTTACTAATTTGTTGTATCATATGTCGCAAATGACTCGTTCGCATCATTAGTGCGCAGTTCTCCACCTCAGATCACAAAAGAATATAAATATTTTCAAAAAATTAGTATAGTCATTCAGTCCCGTTGGCTCTGGATTGACGTCTGCGTAATAGCAGACGAATCCGTATATAAAGAGGAGCTCCGACTGGTACGAACTGTTCGATTTTTGTGGGTCTTCTGGTTTGTGTAAAACATCCCACTCATCAGGCTTGGACGCGATGGACGTAGCGCTGTGTTGTGGAGGCCAGCATAGAGCAGCAACGATCAGAGAAAATGAGGACAGACAGACCCTAGCAAGGCTAAGCGGCCACTCGTTTGTTGAAGTACAAAAGGCTGGTCACAAAAACGGCATAATAACTTTTATCGAAAACGGGGTGTTAGTCGCCGTACCGTCGCTTTTCGTTGCTCAGTACCATGACAACGGTTCTGTGTAGGTCGACGACGACGACGACGTCATCTGTGTTCCATTGAAACAGGCGGTGTCATCCAATCATGTGCTCTAACGAAGGTTATGCACAGCGAAATCGTTATTTCTCGTCGCTTTCAGCGGGAGACATACACACATGATAGATTCGTTCGGCGTTTCCAATTGACAGCGAACGCTTTGATCTGCTTCCGATTCGCGCGCCGCTGTCTACCGCACGGATTACAATTACGCATTACACACTGCGGTAATCCACGAAAATTGGCTCAATTCGCTCAATCCAGATGCGTGTTGGGTTTATTTCAAGCCTTTTCTTCTCGTTCGTATACGATCTCAGGCGAAATTTTAGCCAGTTCGATTTTGCTTAAATTTTACGTAGAGCGTAGTGTCAGCGATAAAAAGCCGCTGCAACGTAGACCTTCGGGCCAACGTCCGGTTAAACACGCCAATTTCATATGGCCCTCGATATGTACGGTCCTGTTCGAGACCTACTGAGTCGAGCCTTACTGGCCTAGCGAAACTAATCGTCTGAATTTTTTCCCACTAAAGTGACTTTAGCAGGTGCTCTGTTTCTAAACCTCCTTGGTAAGCACACCCCTTCCTCCGTAAGGTCCTCAGTGAGAGAGATTCAATCTGCATAGATTGAGAGGAGTTGATCGATGGACTGTTATCTTTCTGTCGGAGTACACCATAGATACACTTGGCTACGCCACCTTCGCTACTCGGCCTTTGCTAAAATCACTCTCTGGAAGAATGCGTTCGGCGATCAGCAATGGCGGACGACTCGCGTCGAAATTGAAAAAAGCTGATTTTACTTTATTCACTTCACTCGGCGTAACTGACAGAGTCAATTGCAAATCGCTTCTGTTAATTCGTCCCGTCCGAACGTGGGAGGATGAAGTTCGCCGGTCGAGTGATAATGTCTGGCCTTGTCTATGCATATGGAGATTGGGTTCAACTCAGTGAAATGCTTTTTTCAAGAATTACAGAGCCTCGGTCTTCCACTGTTTCAGAGCTATTCAAGCTCAGTTCCTCCTCTATAGGGATATCTTTGCTTGTAGATTGTCAGTGTGCGGTTCTAGGAATGCTCTGAGATTTCTTCAGAGCCTTATGTAGGAAGATTCTTTTTAATTAAGTTCTGCAATTCTTTTCAGTCGCGCCTAGCTATCTTGAATTTTCCCACAGTTCTTCTACGTACGACATTTGAATTCGTTTTTAACACGCCACAAGCAACAAGAACATTGTAGTCTAGAAAGTATGCATTCTAGAGAAGCAAGAAAAAACTTACAGTGTAGTATGAGGTGCCTGGACAGTTGTCCTGCTCATCTTACTTGTTCGTCACGAAATTCCCGTATTTCTCTGCTCGACATTCCTACTCCAAGGAGAGCCGGCAATAAAATGCTTAAATTTTGCTCACTTCAATTTTCCAGGGCTGAAGGACGGCTGTTTGCCTTAGCGGAGCCACGGGGCCTTGAGAACGTGTAGTGAAACGCGAATGTCTCCGCGCGCACGTCTATTCTCGCGTGCTCTTTACAAAAACACCCCTTGCTTTATTGAAAATCAGCATTGTTGTTGTGAATACGGTGAACTCTGGTGTCGCTTGCATCGCATAAGAGGCGATGCCTCGTGCTTCGAAGGATGCCTGTTTCGTCAGTTTGTTCTCCTTCAGGCGTACCTTGCACCGAGCCACTTTGCAGTGACAAAGGTAGTCGTGGTGGCATTTGCTCCTTTTCCACAGTTTTGTCCAACGAGAGAATGTTGGCAACACCCACCGCCTCAACAGACATCATGACGTGTTTTGGTCATCTACTGTCCTACTTCACCGTCCATACCGTTCTTTTCCTGATTCTTGCCCGCCGGGGCTCATCTCTTCCAAACCACTGCTCTTTCCCCTTCCTTTCACTCCCTGTACGTTAACTAGCACGACTGGCGGAGGTTGGGTGCTCGTTGGTAAGGTCTTCGATCGACTGACTTCGAAGGCGAGGATAGGGGGGAAAGAGGGCGCGAGGAAGAAGGCCAGACAGGGTAAGGAGGCCGTGTCGTCCTTTTTTCTGGCCGGAGCTCCCAGGCCGAGTAGTCCGTTGCCGCTGAAGCTTCCCTTTTAGTGCCTTCTCCCCCGGCAGTCCTCGCTGTTCGCCGGCCGCTGTTCGAACTGTTCCTCTTCAACAACGAGTGACATCCGTCTTCACGAATCGAAACGAGGAAAAGATTGAAGGGGAAGGACGCAAAAGGAACACGCTTGGCGGCCGATGCCGCCGCCGCCGCCGCGGCGACACTGAGGGCCGCTACGACCGCTACTGCCGTAGGAGTAGCAGCCGGAGCAGGGGTTCAAGCGAAAGCCGAAGAAAATCGAGCAGGAATAGCAGCGGACTAGAAAAAGACGTACGTTCGTCCCGCCCTATAGAAGGTTCACTCTGTCGGTCTGTCGCCTCCTACGATTTCTCTCCGGCTTTTTTCTCGGGTTCATCGCGGATAACGAATTCAAACAAGCAACCAAGAGACGACCGAACGAACAAACGAACGGACCGACGAAGTAGAAATGAGAACACGGAAAAAAGTGAGAGGGTAGCGGAGAACGCGGGAGAGAACGGGGAGCTATGAGCGCAGCCGAAAGAGCGAGATAGAGAGATCGAGGTTGGAAGAAAGTGGAAAAGGACGCGCCGAAGAATGGGTACACTCACGGCAAGAGCAGTCAAGATCGCCGAAAAGATGGAGGCCGAAGACGACAACGAGGCCGAAAAGGACAACAAGCTCGAGGAGAAAGCGGATGCAAGAGAGTCGAGGATCGAACAAGGCAGATGGTGGGGAAACAAGTAGAAAGAGCGAGCGGTGGGGGAGATGGAAAAGCATAATAGCGCCACAGGGAGAAGGGATGGTCTAAACGGATGATCGACTGGATGGTCAGATAGAGACATAGACAGATCCCCAGCCTGGTCTGGTGGCCGTAAAAAATAAAAAGCTCCAGCCACGGCAAGGCTGAAGCATGTGAGACCGCCGGATTTCCATCCGCATTTCGAGAGGAAAAAGAAGGGCTGAGCGTTTTTAAAGGCAATGGATCGATGCGAAGGCAAAAGGCATTTCCCTCGACGACTGTCACAGATGCTGGAATATAGTGAATAATTAGGATCCGCGTAAAAAAACCTCATGATGATGCTTCTTAATTTTGAAAGGAGAGCGCTAAAGTCTCGTTCATCGATTTTTTGTTGTTGTCAAAAGTTAGCTTAGAACAGCGTCATGTGTTATTCGGATAGAATCAGCACGCGCGGTTCACAGTAGTTGGCTCCTTTAATGAAGTTGCAGCACCTAAACAAACAAACCGGCCCAAAACCTACAGCGGACTCAGTCAAAGCAATTAGCTCACCATCAAGTCCCCTTTTTAGGGTGCATCTTGTGACGTAATTTGGGTGATGCTCAAATTCCTGTCCCGCAATTGGAAGCCTAATACAAAAACAACCAAGTCTGCGAGCTAAAAAATCTGACACCTGTGTTCTTTTTTCGCACGTTATCAGCTGTTAGTTCAATTATTTGTTAGCATATGAAGTTGCCTTCCTGTGTGAAAGTTATATAGTTTAGGATGAATTCCTAGAAAATATTTAGGTGGAAATATCCTATCACGCAGACAGACCAGTTATTGTCTACAGTCCTATCGCTGTCGATTACGCAAAAGGTTTGCACGCAAACCCTACACGAAGGAGGGAAATTTACTGGAAAACGAGCTAAGAGATTTATGTTTTATAGATGCAGCTCAATAGTTCCGAGGCGACATCTCAGTAAACTATTTGCTTGACGTACGACCACCCACAGGAACGAGTTGTTTTCGGACCTAGGCGACATCAACGGGAGACTTCTATTATTCAGGATTAATTAACTCAGGATGAATTTAAATGACGACATTTCGAGCCCTACTACATGTATTTATATAGCTGTTTGTTTCTTGCCCTTTTCCGTGCAAATGAAAAATGAAGATCTCTGTTCTATTCAATCGGACGTCTGAGGCAGCAGCTCAGTTTCAAGCTGTTCTAGCTTTTTATTCGGTAGCTTTGCTAGATACAGAATACCTCACAAGTCTGACTCCTCCGCGTCAGCTGGAAGCGTCGAAACCTCTCCGTCGGATTCGCTTTCATGCGAAGCCGGAACGGCACGACGGTGCCGTTACGCAGTCGACGCGATAAGAGCAATGGCATTACTTGGCGTTAGCGAAACGGTGCGCGCTTATGTAAATGCACCCACCAGAGTCCCTAATTCACGCGTATGCCTTATGCAAAGCTCCAGACGCCACATTGCTTTATCTTCGTTGAGCGAAATGATATTTATGCGTTTATTTTGTGTATCCGTTGAAGAAGGACTCCAGTTTTGCTGCTGTAGGGTCTAAAGAGAATCGATGAAATCTTTATTCTACTAAGGAAATGCTCGAACAGTTTTATTTATATATGTACAGACAGTTGTGAATCAATGATATGTAGAATTAAAAAGTTAGAACCGATGGCAATTGTACTCCAAAAAAATTATATTGCGTACGTAGTACAGTAGAAAACATAAAAGGAAGATCAACTCAACCGCTAGTGTTTTGCGGTGTTTGGTAATAAACTCATTCTGTTTGGTTGTCTTATATAATGACAAGTGATAAAAAAGTAATTAATAAAATATCGTTTGAATTACTTTGTCTCTCAGACCATACTCAAGCGGTGACGAAAGATAGCGTCGCCATTTAATATTTTAGGCCAGAAGAGGCCGACTGGTTGATTATTTTTGTTCACCACCCTGGTCTACCATGAAAAGAAAATTGGTCCAAACTAGTAGTGCGTATATATATATATGTGTGTGTGTGTGTGTGTGTGTGTGTGTATCAAGTACATTTTAGGCGAGCTAATCTTGTAGGTATATTTTATGTGAATATATTCAGAATTTCTAGTCACTTATACGATGCTATCCCTTATGCTGGGGAGTGCATCGTACTCGTCCGATTTAGGGCAATTCGTATATCTGAGTGCGTCAGAGCAGATGAGAGAGAAAGCGAATTTGAGTTGAGAAACAGAGAGACCGAAACAATATTATCTTCGCTTGTCGGAAGTCAGCGCACGCGGTAGTCTGGCGTAGTTCCTTTATCGTAGCTGCAGTTCTCACTTAATCGGACTGTTGACAATGACAAATATCCCGCCCCAGTGCGGCCCGTTTTGGGCGACTTGCTTCGAGCAGATGGCCGGATCTGCATGGTTGACTATAATATTTGATTTGCATATTAGTCTGGAATAAACGCTACCGCATGCTACACGCAGTGACAGAATACACGCGCATTCCTGTTAAGAACAACAGAATTTGACGGTCCAACAACAGTCTATTGCGACTGGTCAGAGCTTCCCGCCGCAGGGTCGCATTCGGCGGTCGTCACCCGGATCTGGACAATGTCTAATGGCCGGCTTAGCGACCCTTCGTTGAGCGCATTTTGCGCTGCCCAGTTCGGAGTGCAGCCATACGTTAGTAATCTATTTATGACCGCGGCTGTCCGAGCTGATGATGTGCGTAGCCCGTTTCTTTGGTTCGGTATCATGTGGTGGCGATATAGACTAGACGGAACGCGACGAAACAACGAGATAATGGCGAAAATGTGGACAGTAACAAGAACGACGGACGCAAGCAGCGTCCATCACGATTCCCCTTGCCGACTTTCTTAGGCCAAAACGAACTCCCCTCCGCCAGCTGAAGAAAACCCATCCCTGATGCGCTAGGCGGCGGCGGTCTTCTGCCGCAACCACACAGAGAACCCAATCGCTGGTCCGGAAGGAGTGGGCATGGAAGTTGTCGCAGACAGCCACAGTTAGACTCTGACGATCCCGCGGTGCGGCACAGGACGAAGGGCTCCCAAATCGAATCAGTCAGGTAACCGGGTTAGAGAAGGTCAGGAAAGAAGGTTTACGGAGCTTAGGCTTCTAGGGCTGACGAACCGGCGGCAACGATCGTCGGACAAACCCGGTTGGATAGATCAGTTGCTGCTGAGGTTCGTTTAGGCGGCAGTCTGGGCGCCCTAGTGCTTGCCTGCTGTCTGTTTTACGGAGGTGAATATACCTGACAAGCAAAGCGAACCGGACACACATACACACACACACACACACACACATTCACACATACACAGGGGACAGAATGATAGAAAGAGACAGAAAGAGAGAGGACGAGAGAGGAAGTTATACGCACGCTGACGAACGCCAGAAGTCTGCTACACTCGTGTCATGACCTCCACTTCCACGGAAACTAGGTCGTCGCCAATCCGTTCAGCTCGAGCATTAGCGTTCCGACTGCCAATTTCGATATTTGGCCTGTGGCCTCTGGAAGAAATGGCAACGGAGATTCAATGGGTCGAGCAAAACGACTTGGGCATCCACCTTGTGACCGCCTCGAGCCGTCACGCCGATAGGCGACGGAATTCGTCGACGGTTTGTTCCATTCGTTGGGGCACTAGAGACCTCGAGTCGTCAGCGTCAATCATCAATATGCCTGTTCAGGGAGAAAATATGTGACCGCGTTCAATAGTCATTGAGTAGCAGAAAACAGTCGGTTATTTGCTTTGACGTTGTTTGAGAATCTGCGAGGGTCCCATCGGTCAACATGTCCGTCCGTGGACCGAACAACAAACAATCTTCGTCATTGTCGCGGTTGATTTCGCTAGCTCCGCTTTTTGGTTGCCCCATCAACTCGCGTGCCGCCCACGACGCCTACGCACTGTCGCACAGTAACGCACGAACGAGGGGAAGAAAACGTCCGAGCTGGAAGGGTCACGAAAACGCCCGCTAAGTTGAATGACGAAGCGTGCGTTTGACAATGTACTGGAAATTCGTGACAATTGGCGGAGATGCGCGTGACTACGTCCGTCGTGACTGCGTTCCCATGAAAATCGCCGTTTTGACATGCATAGGCCCCTCGGTTGTTCGATGAGGAAAAGGTGAATATGTGTCAGCTTAACAGTGCGTTATGACTGCCGATCACGTGGATAAGGAAATCACGTTAATCTTGAAGTATTTTACATGCTTCGGTTTATTTGACTGCTATGGAGCTATCGTCCTACGAAGAAATCATCTAAATGGACAATGGAAAGGAATAATTTCGAAACTTTGCTCACCACCGCTATTGGACCGTAGGGCAACAACACAAAGAATTTTCGTGAAAATGCCTCCTAAGCATCTTTATAGGCTAAATGTAATTATGAAGAACAATCATCATATAATCATGATTACCTTCACTCGATTCATTTCAATGGAATTTCAGGGTCGCGAATATGTATGAAAATGTGAGGTATATAGGAATCTACGAGTTAGGAATGGAATTATTATAAGTTCTGCGTTATCCCATACTTGGTCTCGTGTGTCCGATAAGGGTTCTCTCTGTCTGGTAGGCAGCCTCATCCGTGTTCGTCTGATTCTTCGGTGATCTGCATACGATCTTCAGGCAGCGACAGCCGTATGCTAAATCATGTTACGACGTGCCAGCTGAATTATTAACACAGCGCTTTTTTATACAAAGGTGGTCGCTTAAAGTTAAACTTTCAGGTGTTTCTCGGTGAAAGTCATACACTTGATTTTACCGCCGCCGTCTAAACGCTCGAGGCTGGACGTATGCATAGTTTACTGTGCTTGTTATACGCACGGGATTTCGTTCACTGTCCGACAGCTGTGCCTAAGATCGAATCGGCGTTAGGCGTATGGCCCCCGGCATGTATCGTATCTACAAGAAAGTACCCGGTCGTCTCGTGAGCTTTTCTCGCTGACAGGGCCTATCCGCATAGAGTGCGTTCCACATCTCCGAAACGGCCCATTCCGCAAGAAAATTAATATTCCATACGTTTCACGTACACGACGAACATCACTAGTCGTTGTGTTTACTCCCCGCTGTGGATCTACCTTGGTTGAAGTTCACGTTCAGCGGTCGTACCGGAACAATGAGTCGAAGGAAAATAGTCGAAGCGAGAAAAAGCTGTATAAACCTAAGAGCAAACAGCAACCGGGACTGGGTTATCTCACCCTGGACGTGTCGACCCATCTGCTCCCATCAATGGCTACAATGGGGCGGTCATTTTTACCCGATAGATAGTAAGTAAATATATTCAGTGTATTATTCCATCGTTGTCAAAGTAATCCGCTAACGTTTTCCTCTTTCGATGTTGGGTCTGTCTGTACGCGTTGTTAGCGGAGCACAGCAAACGTGCGAATAGGGCGACGGTCTGCGTCACAATCGGTTGAAGAAGACAGTCCGTCACAGCACGAGTGGATCTTCAGTGAAACAGGTCCCAGTTGTACAAATCGGCCCTCAAGTAGCAACCATAAACCGATGAAGAATGGCGAATCAGAGTGGCCATGGCCACGAGTCACGCAGTCAGTTTTTTTTTTTTTGACGGCAAACGGCGACATGAGCTCGTAACGTTTTGGCCGTCCTGCCATTAGACGATAACGGAGTGGACTCGGATTTCGTTGCCTTTGACACGGATATGTAGAGGGAGGAGTTGCTTTCGCAACAGTTTCGTTACACGGCGGTTCCTTGAAAAACGTCACAGGCAATTAGACGGCCGATGCTGATACGCGCAAGTGCAGACGTGACTGAGCCAACGGTCAGCCAAGGTCTGTTCGTACCCTGGCGTCGATACGATCGACGAAAATCGCGCTACACCTGCTGAAAATTTTGAAGACACTGCTGTCCAATGGCGGATCTGGTCGATACTTTCGTGTTAACGCAAAATTATGTTTTATACCCATACACACACACACATATATATATATATATATATTGTAAGTAAAAATCTTTAAGGATTCTCTACTATTGCAGGTGAACGGACGAGACAGCTAACTAACTAGCCAACTAACCTGTCTAGGCGCATTTCCTCTGAGCGTTTTTGTTTTATCGTCGTTTCACTCTCTATGCACTTCGTTCATGCACTTCGTTCGCTGGAACGTCCAAGACCTTATCTTGAGAGTCCGGGATAAACGTCAGGTTTTGTCTCTCATTATCTACCGTGGCCTGACCTAAAAACAAACCTCTCTGCCTTCGTCGATGGTCACACGGACGGGCGTCTGCGGGGGGCTGTGTTAGACTTCTCAGAGACGGGCGTACGCCAGCGAATGTGAACTGGTCCGTGGCGTGTTAATTAAGCCCCGTTAGTACGGCCACCTTTCGCACGGGTCCACCTGCTCCCCTGCAGTGATGCAGCTACTTTCTAAGCCAAGACGAGGTTCAAGGTGTGCCAACTTCGGCCCCACCTCTGCCGTGGGGGTCTATCCACCCAATGGACGTACGTCAAAGATGAGCGACGCCACCGGCGTCGCCAATGCTCTATCAACTTTACGATAGAAGAGACAAACGAACATGGCGACAAGAGAATTGTTTGCGAATATCTCTATCTAGGGTGGTTAGTAGAAAATACGGTAGGATCTGCACTGAAATTACATTGAGCGGCAGTCTTGACTTTTCACGGCTACTCTGTATCGTAAAGCGGCTTTTCCCGATTTCCGGGGAGACTGCCCCCGCAATTTCGATTTGATATCCTGAATGTTTACTCGTTTTCCTTGATTCTTCCAAGTTTTTCGCTGAAAAACGTATCCTCACTTCGTTGGCGCTATATATGTCTTGGCTATATGTCTTTCTAGCAACGATTTTCCAAATCAGATATAATCGGACAAGAGATGTATGCAATCGCTGGGCCATTTCTGAGTGAGTATACACGAAGCTTGTATGAATATAAACGTATGCTTTGGAACTAATAAACATTTATTCCTGGTCGGTTTGACGGCTACTCAACTTCACGAAGACGCTCTTGGCTGAGGCGAAATGCCTGGCCAAGAGCTTAGCAAACAACGGTCGGTACGAGGCTAAAAATGCTCAGAGATACATTTGCGATGCAAGCGTATCCTGTCTACTCATCTCGGATTAAGCAGCCGTCTCGGATGCGTCTCATTTTCTTAATACTGCTACTCTAGGCCTGGTCTGAGTCGTGGCAGTTGGCTGGCCGTTATACCTCGTTGGGGTCGGTCTAAGCAGTTTGGCCCGCTCAAAGAATCACAGACTTAGCGATCGACGTATCACTGGACTTCTTTCGGTAGCCCACGCCTACCGCAGGATACAACGGAGCCCAGTCCTGCGGAAACAGGAATCATTTGAATGAAAACTCTTTCCGGTTTCTCTCTCGCTCTGTCTGTCTCCCTCTGTCGTGACGTTTGCTCCTGCCCGAATCGCCGCCACCGCCGCCGCCATCCCCCCAGCCTGTAGCGAGCTCGATGGCAAACAGAGCGTCAGGCAAAACCACAGGGGCACACACAATGCCCAACGGCAGACAACGCCATGCACTTGTGCCGGTTTGCCCCGTGGCCTCGGTCGGGACAGTGGGAGCGAGCCGGACTCGCAGAACCAAAAGGAAAATGGTCCATGATCGTCGTTGCGTTGGTCTTCTTCTCCGTACACCGGGAACTCTTCCCGACGGTGGCATCGTCGCCGGATGCCCGCTGAGGGCAGACGAGGGAGGAGGTATTTTTCTGCGAATGGTATGTCACAGAATGTCGCCATAGGCGTTGTCGCAGGACTTTCCAAATGTCGACAGGTAAACCTCCATGATGGAGCACCCACAGGGACGGATTCCGGTTTGTGGCTGCTGCAGTTCGACGAATACGGACTGACGGACTGACGGTCGGTCGGTCGGTCGGTCGGTGTATTTGTCTCATCGCTGAGTCGATTGCAATACGACTGGCAACGAGGTGCAGTCGAAATTAAAGGCTTTCGCGTTATAGAAGGACGGCGGCGTTCACGACGACCTCTCTCTCGCTTTCTCGCGTCGATTTAGTCAATTCTTAGCGTGAATAAAATTGTACGAGCAGAAAATCTTTATTGCATTGGACGGCCGGCTAGGTTGAATTAGATCGATCATTTCTCGACGAAAAACCACACCGCACTCCCGAACGTGTCTACGCGGCGGTAGACGAACCCGCCAAAAAGAACAATTTGTGCTTCGCGTGCTGCGTGACGTCCGCATTGCCGCTAGGCAGTGTTCGGCATCGTCACGATTTTCGTGTCCGATTTCGGAGATGGCACCTTCGAGAACAGACTCATCGATCATATCGAGCAGTAAATAGGTCGTTGCAAATTAGAGGTCTATCGGGTTATCGGGGTGGAATTGATTAATCGCAGCCTGATTGTGTGTCACTCCGACATTTCCGTTGACGCGCACCGGCGTATCATGACTCCGACTTTTACACTCTTGGACACGCATTTAAAACTCTCGAGTTGAGTTCTGTATTTATGAGAGCTGCCAGTTCTGGTCATCTTTAGGGTGGCCATCGATAGACGCCTGTCCTTCAGAACGGCACCATTTCTGTAGTTTTCTGTAGTGGTAAGGTCGCGCGCGTGCGTCTGTTGAAGTTCTGCGGAAACACGGTCGATCCCCGACGGCGCACTTCCTGTTGAAGTCCAGTAGGATAGCAACATATCGCCAACAACGGACGGAAGTCATCGTCGAGCATCGACAAAAGCCACCGCGAGTGGCCTGTCTAGGCCATTTTGTCGAGTGGCATCACACATTCGTAGACGCTTGTAAATCTAGGCACTTACACGAGCAACATTTTAGTCGACCCCAGAATGACCTTCCGGAAACGGACGAAATCTCTGGAAGGCAGGATCCGATGAGGGTACCATGCGAACGACATGACATGGCCGTCGTCGTATGCCATAGCTAATGTCGGTGGAACAAATGAGAACGAAAAAGCGCGCGTATATCACCACGGAATGGCCTTTTATTGTTGCACTTTATCGCGCGTCCGTTATCGAAATGAAGCAGTTGAAACGCCGTAAATACGAAATGGCTTTTATGCTCGTGTGGAACGCTCTTCCAGGACCTAACCAGAGAAGGATAGTTTGCCTCCTTTAGACCATCCTGTACGGAATCATCGTAGGTCATCAAGGAGTCGCTGTAGACAGATCCTGTGGCCTGATCGTGATTCGAAGCGCAGCCTTAATGTGGGACGGATACACATTTGACAGACGGATTAGTTTGGCGCAATAAGTTGGCCACCTCTTAACAACGAATCGACTTGTGCATTATTCAATAAAAAGGCGTTCGAGTTAGGCGGATTTGAATGGAGAAGTGGTCACACAGGTCACGCACTCAACAACTGTCTGAACTAACATCCGACATACATCTCTGATGCGTGGACAAGTTAGTCTCGTCTAGTGACGGCTTTTGTATGTGTGACCTCGTTTGTGATCGTAGAAACGCGCAGTAGCCGCGCAATTGTGAGGTGTGTGTGTGTGTGTGTGTGTGTGTGTGTGTGTGTGTGTGTGTACAGATGAGTATACGAATGTTAAGGTTGCACTCTCTTGATCACTCTCCGCTCCGCCAGCGTCACTCTAGAACGTCGCCTGTCGCTCGACGCATTGCCAAGTCAATCAAATCGACAAGGCTTTGTTGTTTTGTCTAGAGCGGTTAGTCTCAGTAGCCCGCGCCCTTCCCTATGGACTTGATGAAATAAATTGAATAAAATGTTTCGCTAATTTTTTTGTTTAGGTCCTGAGTACACGGACATCGTCGGGTGGAAAGCGCTGTCGACTAGTCGTAGCGTGGCTGAGAGAACGAGTAGTGCAGAAGACCGCGTCTCGGAACTCCGCAGAGGTCATCCTCCTCGAAGAAAACACAGAAGGTTAGTAAATTGAGCGCCCGTCTGAGAAAACCGCTATCCTTCGCTCCTTTTCCCGCCGATAGTTCCCTACGACTGTGGTC
>MNPL01013246.1:9610-29784 GCA_002081605.1 Tropilaelaps mercedesae
CCAGTAACAAAATCCAACTAGAAGTTAAAACACGACACTTTTTAGGCATGGCGTATAACCATAAAACAAAGCTCGCCACAGTACAAAGTTCGCAATAATAGTTTTAAGTGCAAATGTTTTTATAGTAATTCAGATACAGTACAAAGGCTTTTTTTAATGGAAAGGGATATATTTTATATTCTATTGTGAAGTGTGTACCTGTTGTTCAGCCAAATCGACACGTTGCTGACCTTCCTCGGTTTCAGGGAAAAGCCCGGTGCGTCGAGCCAGAAAGCGTAGTATGGCAAACGATTGGGTTAGCTTCACATCTCCTGTTTTTATGTAAGGTAAATTTGGAAAGTCTAGCCCCAGAGTGAATTTCTCCTAGTGAAATAAAGCCAAGAAAATTTTGTCAGTATAAATCGATTCAAATTTATCGACATACTTGACAAGTAAACAAATAAGCCAAATCTGCCTATGATGTTTAGCCGAGGTATAATAGACGCTCGAAATTCAATATATATTTTACACTATTCACTGTGTATATCGTATGCTTGTTTGGAAAGCGACTGTACTGAGAAGGACACGTCCACTGCAAAGCCATTTAAACCTGTAACCAATGCGCCTACCAAATTAGTATAGTATATGCATGTATTTCTTATGTCATACGGGTCATATTAATGGCAATACGATGGCTCGCAAAATGCGCGCAGCGTTCTTTTAAACCGACTATGGATAACAATCATTCTCGGCAACCGATAATAAAGGTATCGACACACTTATACTGCAGGATTAGTGTTCCCCCATCTGCCGTTTAGAATTAAATGACATCGCATCGTTACTATGATTATAGCATAAGAATAGAGAATATCGGTCTTATCACTTCTGAAGCATTTTTTGCTAGCAAAAAATATTTCTCTTCAGTATGATTAGGTCAGCCTTTCATCAAACTTTGTACATGTATCCACAAGCTATTATAAAGAACTTAGTAGAGTACAGGTATCGTCGGTCGTCAGTTTTCAAGTTACAAGAATCACAACATAGGATCTGCTGTGCTAAGCGAGTTAGTGCATCAAGGACAGCTTTTAAGAACGTGAGTCACCGGTTGCAAATTTCCAGCTTGTATTAATGGCGTCTCAATCCGAAACTGATTATTATATGCACCTCTTAGATAACTCGCGTGAGGTAGTGTAGCATTATGGGGCTTCATGGAACCGCTTATAACTGGATTGGAAGATCATTCGAAAATCTGTCGTAGAATCAAAACCTTCCTCGACTCCCTCTCTACCTCAGAATGCATAAACGTATTTTTCCAGGTCCACAAACATCCTGGGATGGTATGGCTACGATCTTGGACCTTGATTCTCACCTCAGTGACGCCTGTCACAATTCTGCGGATTTATTTGAAGAATCAACTTCGCGCGAGTAGTCAGAGCGGGTAGAAAAGCCGTTTAAACAGGAAAAATCACCCCGCAATGAAATGCGATAGAAATTTGTAACTTCGCTTGACACCCCTATCAGCAACTGGACAAAAAATTGCTGGCTTATTTAAGGGCTACAAATATTATAAGCGTATTTCATAACATTAGCTACTGATATAGCTTTTCGTTATAGCAGAAGACTCAACGTACCCTAAGCCAGTGTTCGCGTCCGTCGAATTTTTCTCCGAATGAATATCTGTGTTCATCGTATTGTAATCCAGTATACTCGAGAACATGGCGAATAGCCTGGCCCAGTCCTCGAATATCCCAATAACCAAAAAGGATTGCGTCCTCATCTGCATGATGCGTTTTTTCGGCATTTGGTGAAAACATCGTCTCGTTGTGAAAAGGCAACGTTGAAAGCTGCAATCAATCGATTATTAAAGCGAAGTTACTTGATGTAATGTTTCTTTCTCCACGTTCGAGATCAACAAAGAAACTAATTCCAATGTAAGATCATGCCCCTGCAATATCGCGCTATGCAGCTGCACTTTAAAACTAATCTGTTGGCGGTCGAAATCTTCCCAGCATAATTTACACTTAAATCACCAGTATTTCTCATATTGCTTTGCTTTACTGAAGCTATCACCTTATTTCGTCCCCATGTATTCTTTAGAAGGACAAACTATAGTTGAAGCATTCTAGGCATTTTAAATACGAATTCGAGCACGAAGAATTTTCTACGAGGTTAAGGTTAAATGCAGCCAAGTGGCTAGGCAGTATCATCATAGACACATAATGTTAGTACTCGCATGTTTGCACGAGATGCGGATACAGAACACAGATTTATCAATCTTGAGATTGAACGTTCCTATCACGAATAGGGCAGCTCTTTGAACTCGTCGTGTGGCAAACTGTAGTAATTATGGACACCCGCTATAAGGTCAAGCTAAGGAACCCTCAGATGATGAAAGTATAGGAAGACTTATCAGCAAGCCTACCATCAACCGAAAATTGACAAAATTTAGTACTCATTTCCGAGGCTCTGATTGTTGAAAATTCCTGTCCATATAAAAGCTGGGATGTTAGTATTATTTATGACGAAACATGGTATGGCCGCAACTGGTGTGATTCCGAAATGTACCTTAGCGTTATGAAAAAATATATATAAACATAATATGCAGGAAACATAAGATATCGAAGAACTTGCAATAAAAAGGAGCAAACATACAGGAAAATAGATTGACCAAGACTCAACAAAATAGCTGGTTAGTGATATGAATAGTACAAAACTATTTAGTTTCGACTCATTGAAGTCAGCAACACAGAATATGAATCATATTTATGTCGATACAATTAAATATGTTTTCCCATTTACATTACACAATATTTTACTGTATGCATATGATTGATAACCACTTACGAAAATAGTTTCAGCAGTTGATTATTTTAAGCAAGCTATTAAATTATCAACAGCAAAATTCTTTTAGGAAAGACTTACATATCTTGTTATTTGTGATCACTGCTTCAGCAGACGTCTGCCGGTGGGGCGTGTAAAAATACACACTGAGACTGATATACCGTGCGACACAACAACGCCTGGACGACCACGGGTGAGCGAGCATCCAAACGGGCCGTTAAAGCAATTGTCTAGCTCAGCCCATCGTCGACATTGCCCCTTTTTCCTCCAAACGTGCTTAACGCTTTTCAAAGTGATGATTCTGTGATACCGATGATGATCGATCGTTTTGCCCCGCCCAGCCTCGCCTCTCGAAGCAATCTTCTTTGATCGACTATGTCGTTAAAGGCCACCTTCTTGAGCGTCGGGTGTAACAGGATAGTCATTCCATCACTAGTCTCTGTTTTGCGTGGACAAACACTATATCTGCATATATAAGTATACATTGAATATTAGTCTTGTGCGTTGGAAAATAGGAGAAAAGAGCAAGAGCAGTATACATTGTGTCTTTTGAGCATAAAAAACAGTTTTTTTTATAATAGATATTTGTGCAATTTAAGATTTCTTCAAGCTATGTACTCACCGTCATTGGGTTCATAATAGTCATGTCGGTCACCAGGCGCATCGAGCGTATACGACACGAGAAGTCAGAGCAAAAGTAGATATAAAATAGGACTACAGAAAGCTTTCTACCCTAACAAGGGTTAGAGATGGGTGATGTCGCGAAAAATACAAAAACAACATTTGGGAAAGTGGATAAACAAAATGCACTTGCTTCTACTAAGAGCGCCGCCTCTCGCAGCCGTACGCTGCTGACCCGAATAACATGTCCGAGAACTGAATTTGGCTTTCCCATTAACCGATAGAAATGGCAAGACCGTGAATATTTGATAAGTTCATTATCTAATTCAGTTGGGCCAATTTTTGTGTTTGCCTTGCATTGGTTGCATAGTATAACCATGCTGTCGTCGTTTTCAAGCTGGGTTTTATTAAAGCATTATTTCTCAAGCAGGTTCTAGAAAAATTACTAGTTCTGTATCAATATTTGCTTCTTTATTATTTCACAATACAAAAACTGTAAACGGCATTTTTCTCGTAACAGCAAATGTCGCTGTAAAATGAAAAAGAAAGACGTCATGAACAAGATGTAGCTAAGGCCAATTACATTTCTCATTTTGGTACTATCACTCATTTGGCTCTTGTGGCTACAGACGCGCCCTAATTGCAAGTGTGTGTTATCTGTATAATATATATCTTTCAATCCAGTCATGCTTTACACCACAACATGTGCGCTCAGGACACCAGAGCGGCTAAGAATGCTTCACATCAAAGCCACTATCAAGTCGCGGTTGAGGAATTCGAAGCAGGCAGAGATTCATTTTGGGATGCCTTACCAAACATTTCTTTCGACAACACTTGCCTATTAGGTTCCAAATATGCACGTTTCGTATACTCGTATGCACATTTGCTCCAATAGTTAACCTTTACCTTGCTTGGAGAATATCAGAAAAATGAAAACCGAAAAGACATATATGATATTAAGGTGAGTGACTGAAATGATTATAGAAAGAAGATACTTCATTTCATGAGGCTATGTTTGCACGTAAGAAATAAAATTAACACGTCATCTAAATTAGCCTACTTATTTTCTTACCTGCGTTGTAATCCGGAAGAGCAATTGATGAATATCGTGCCGCAAAATCTTTACCGTATTTTGCCAATACGTTGATACCTTCAGAACTATTATTTTACCTCAATCGAAAGCTAGACAGAAAAATTTTCAAATATTTTCAAATGTTTATTGAACACTATTTTATAAGGCAAAGAAATGAGATATCAAGCAACAAACATGTGTTTTTAGAACATATCGTCTGGTCGCATAATTACATACATTGTAAATATTAAGTAGGTAGATTTTAGTGCGACATGCGTGTTTGCATCATATAATCAATAAAACAAGTCGTACTTTAGCTTCCAGCTGTGCCCCGTGTCAGGATTAGTGTGATATCTCTACACAGTTATTCGCTCGACCACGTAAAGACATTATCTCAAATATAACTAAACGATTTACGAGACAAGAGACTACTAGCCAATAGACTACAGTTACGGAGCCTAGTACTCTCGCATCACTAAAACCTTCACGAGCAGAAAACCCTACCGAGATAAATTATTTTCCCTCTAGGCAAACAAAGATTACATCTAGAAGGTAAAATGCAATTTTTTAGGCATGCACTTTCCTATGTGTAATGACTTTCGTAAGTTCAAAGAGTGAACGATTAATTAGAACGAACTTCTAATTAGAGCAACTGCACGCCTGCAAGTGGATCCACGAGAGGTTATTTTAACACACGTCTTGCACTAAATACTTTAATTGCGATCTATAGTATGGGTAATTAGAAGGAACAATTACTCTTTCAGGAAATGGCATTCAAGATAGTAACGGTATGAACAGTAATTTTCATATGCTCGTTGAATTCGGCGTTACGCTTCTGCGTCACACAGTACAAACACTCATCAATTTATACAATATGCAATGTTGTAGAAATGTATTTCATTCATCGAAAGCGAAATCCCTGTCGGCAACAAATCTGTTCTTTGAAATACTTCTCCGAGAAACACACGAAATCACGTAGCTTTTCTAACCCATGCATAGTCTAGGGTGTTCTCAATAAACGACACGAAGCTCGTATTTCAGGTATAAAACATAAGCGCTCTTTTATTGTTATTTATTGTTGTATCGCCCCATACCTTGTTGTTATACGGTCTTACGCTTCGTTCTTGTTTTGTTGTTGCTGTTGCTATGATAACATGATCGAATTGTCATTTTATTGTTATCATCCTCATCGTTATCAATATGTTCATACATGATCATTTCTCATCACGATCTGCGTAAGTATTGTTAGTTGTCATCCATCTCGATGAGGTGGAATGGTAACACCATTTTATAGCGCCGCAGAATTCGATACATTCGGACGAGGAGACTGCTGCAGACCGTTACACAAGATGCCCAATTTAATCGCCCTCGAAAACGTCCCCTACACTACAACCCAGATGGCTGCAACAACAAATATTCTCTACACACACACACATATATATACTTGCTGTTATATCCGCGTCTAAGCTGGTTTGTCTTTGTGTGCTTGATGAGCGATTCTGTGTTCCAGTTTTGATATTTGTGTATATATATGTACCCTGTGATATACCACAGGATATATATGTACTTGATGAAAGGCATATACCACCACAACGGCGATGAACCTAGAAGGTCATCGATGTGTCTATTTTGCTTAACCTTTCCGTTTCAAGTTATGATTTTTCTATACAACACGTCGGATTCTCGTCACCTGCCCTTAGTTTGCTCACATACAGGCAGAAACTCAGCACTTCATCAGCATTCCACAAAATATCTCGTAGTACCTCCCGGTTCTGTGTACTTTCTGCTTTTTCTTAGAAGCTATGCCCCTAGGGCAGCCCCCAGGAATGTCACTCGAACACTTAACGGGTTTTGACGCGGAATCATCAGTTGACGACAAAGCAGGAAAACAGCAAAGAAGGGCTGTCGAAACCGCGAACGTCCAAATGACCGTAGTCACACTAATAATAATAGTTACGGAATAATAGCAACAGAAGGACAAGACGACATCGAAGATAGGAACCGGTTGTTGTTGTCCTCGCTGTCGTTGATGGGAAAAGGTTCAGTGTAATATGACGAAACGGTATAGGGTGCCTGGCTTGTACCATTCTTGTTTACGTAAATTTCGCGTTTCTTTGTCTTTTTCACTTTGTAGTAGAGAGGGTATCAACTACAGATATAATATTAATATACCTATGAATTTTTATCATTCGTAATCAGGGCCTTTCGAGTTAATAGCAGTTTGAAGGTAGCTTTTCATAACCATAGTTGGATGACAGGAACTCCCTTCTCACCCCCACATCGTCCATATCCTGGCGGCGCACACGAACGCGGTCGATAAATATTCTATCGGATTGCGCATTAACCATTAAAGCAAAGCTATGTCATTTCTCCCTCCGAAGAACGATGGTGTGTGCACCGATAACACAATCTTAACAAGTTCATGTTGTTAGTTACGAACTCGGCGGCCCCATAAGTGGCCACCCTTTTTTTGCAACGGCAAAAACATTCAGCAGGCGAGTCATAACGCTCTAGCCGATTTTACTGTTGCAGTATACGTGCCATGTTAGTATTACAATTTACTTGACGGTACAGTGTTTCCAATTGTTTGTCGTCGTATCTGTTTGAAGAGCTTGATTGGTGTTGTTGTTATATTCTTCCTGTTGTTGTTGCTGCCGTTATTGTTTGATATTGATTTAACTCGGGCTACTACGCAGCCGATGACGATATTCATAGAGATTGTTCTTATTGATGTTGACATTATTGTTGATGTTGTTGACATCTGGCAACTGCGTTGACACTGATTTCAGCGTCGTCAATTAATCATCATCTTCGTCGCTATCTTCCTCCTCGGCGTTCTTCAGCCACTCGACAAAGGGCTTCATTTGATCAAGAAACACTGTCTTGCCCTTAGCTGAGTGACTTTCACTGTACCACTTCAGGATTGTGTCCTCCGAGATTACGTCGTGCTTATACAGCAGGACAACAATTTTCTGGAACACCTTAAGGAAATTGATGTTATCATAGCAGTACTCCTGAATGGCACGCATTAGCGCCATCTCAGCTTTGGCGCTGCGACCAGCGAATTCCGCGAGGAGTGGAGCAGCCTCCTGTCGAAGATACTTCACACTCTGATCAGTCATTAATTCCTGCTTTTTATTCCACTCTCGCATGTTCATTAATGTCGTCCATACAAGGACCACGACGTCGGCGTCGGACAAATCAGAAGCACTCGCCCTGCTATTGATCTCGTCGATAATACGCTCTTGAGAAGATCTCTCCTCAAGCAGCTGTTCCAGGGTGCTCTGTAGCTCACGTTTAACCGACTGGCAAGCATGGGCACGATGATAATCCACGAGGGACGAAAGACCCTCATCCGACAATGCCTAAAGGAAATTTACGTGCTCGTTAGTAAAAATATTTCATTTATATATGCACACCAGTGATCTATAATTGCTTATCGCTTAATGAGGTTCATTACAAAATGAACTACGGAACTACATACCTGAGTAAGGTTGGCATCTGTACGCTTCGCTACAGGCATAAAATCGATCAAGCGCTGTTCCAGCTGTAACATTCCAATTAATTCCAGAAATTTCAATTAGTTCCACAAAAAAATAGCGATTAGTAACTGAAAGCAGTAACTAATTGAATTGTAAATATAAAGCAGAAACAAATTAGTAACTAATTCAAAAATCGGTATTGCTGAGCAATTTAAAAATCATTTTTAAACAGAAATTAAGCTTTTTGAATGCTTTCATTAAAATCGGCCATATATCGATTTTTTCAGACTAATAGAATTTCTAGCGTAGTTTAGTAGTAGCGTAAGTTTTTGCTTTAGAAAAATTTGGAATAATCGCGGTGAGGTCCGAGAAAGTTAAATGCATGCAGCGAATCTTTGGTGGTGGTGATACTGTGACGCCAAAAACAGTTCAATCCCGGAAACAAAAAAACTTTTAAGAAGCTTGCTTTGAAGACCTAAGTTGCTTGAGTAGAATAGGACTCGCGTTTACGGACTTTTGCAACTTTCTTGCCTCGTATGGCCCTCACAAGATGGGACGGAAGGTATTACTATCAGTACCTCTCTTACTAGACGGCCAAGGGTGAAAGGATTTCTGAGCGCTTTGCCAACTTGCCGCTCGAACACTCACCTGGCAACGCCTTATGGCACTCCAGATTGTCGCGGCATCCTTCTCCTCACTCCAGCGTTTGAGGCAAGCCAGCAGGAAGGTGAGTGCAAGACCATCCTTGATAAGGTGATCCTGAAGCAGTTTGGCCAATACAGAGGGCGGGATCAAGCCAACTGTTAGAAGCAGCGCGCTTACAGAGGCCAACTTCTCACGTTGTTCTGAATCGAAGCCTCGTAAAAACATCATCACCTGAGAAAACAAATAGAAACAAACGACATTCGATTCTGTGTAATTTGTCTTCAAGTACTTCCGAGTAATTATCAAGATTTAAAAAATTTTCTCAGCCAATGTTACGATTTAACGAAACTTTGTCCGCTGGTACCTGATTGGCAACTGATAGTCTGATGGAATTTTGAGACCGGTGTGACCGGTGGAAAGCGGTTTATTAAGCTAGGTTTAACAATTCAAATCTCTTCGCACTTCAGAATACTGACCTTTCCAAATGAGTCTTCGAGCGACCGCTCCAGGTACTTGTAACGCCGGATCAGCTTGACGAGGAGGTTTGCGTAGCCCTTTTCAAACAAGACAGATGCTTACTTAACAGTATTTAAATTACTTAACAGCTTACTTAACAGTATTTAAATTACTTAACAGCTTACTTAACAGCATTTAAATTACTTAACAGCTTACTTAACAGTATTTAAATTAACATCTTACATAGCTTGCTTACGGTGAGGTTTTGTTCTGTATTTTATTAGGTCAATCTGGTGATGTGCCCGTGCTGGAGAATTAATTTCTATGGAAAATGGTAAATGGAGTAATAAAAACTAACAAACAATTCAGATATTAAGTCTGTTACGTAACAGGCTTTTTCGCAAAACACGAAAGAATTTCGTTTGAAGTGTGATAAAAAAAAGCTAATTAAACTAATGGTACAAATACCGCTTTTTAAGCAGGCGTTTACCTTGACTTGGGCGGCATCCTTTGCGCCAAATACGCAGATCTCCGTCGTGCCCGGCTGACCGTCGGCGCGCGCATCTTTTACGATGCTCCCGCCAGGTGCGAGAATCCCTGTGTACATGCACAGACAGCGGATCGACAACGGGTATGAAGTTGACTTTTCATACATGCATAAGATTTTATTATTATTTGCTTGACTATTCAATCGAGAAAATTACATATATACACATCAGTGTTAAAGGTGAAAAGGTAAAAATGGTATAGCCATACTCAGTTCAATCTTACAAGTACTGGTAAAAAAATTTAACCAATCGCGCATGGGAAACCCTTAAAGTTATCGAAGTGGAATACTTTGTGCGCTTCCCACGCCCGACTGAACAATGAAAATTGAGACAGAAAAACCATAAAAGAAAATGTCAAAACAGAAAAATAATATTCAAAAAAACAGCAGACCTCCAGCGATGATGAGATCGAAGAGGACCTCGGCGTAGCGCCGATAGTCGAGCTTATTTCCGGCAGAATCCAAGTACTGCAAAGCAGATAACATAATATTACAAAAATAGTGAAAATTCTGCCATTATTTCCATAAACTACAGAAAAACAGGGCGCAGCTAAATATGTTTGCTTTATCAAAAAAGTAAGCTAGAACTGGTTCATCAAATTTTAATCGCGAGGTGTCCAAAAAAGGATAAATCACACTTTACGATATTCTCATACAACTATGCAGATTGGTTCTAATAATGAAGCTTAAGAGTTCGCTATTTAGTCACACGTACAGGCAAAAGCACAATTCGTTTCAACGGGACACTTTTTAATTGAGTCACATCTATGCACCCACATTTCTATTAATAGTAAACGGAACTACGTGATAGAAGGCAATTTATTTATTTGTACTTCTTGTTGGTAGTCTTACCTTGTGTACTCCCTCGAGGTCAGAGGCAGAACAATTATGTGCCTCGAAACCTGTCAGGATCGCGTCACGAAATCCAATCGGGTCGTACTTCTCCTTCTCATCTACGATTATCAGATTAGCAATTACCGGTTAATACAAACTACAGGATTTCGCCTTGTAGAAACGATGCACGCAGAATAATGATAACAACATTGTTCACTATGAAAGCTGAACTCATCGCGTACTCACCCCTTTTGCGAGTTTTAATGCGTTGCCCTGACAGCGAAGGCTTTTCTACCTTTTGACTCATCCACAAGCTGATCTGACCAAGCAGTCACTGCTCAATAGTATCGCAACAGGCAAACCGAGAAACAAAACCAGATATGGATTGCAGGAACAATGTATTGTTTATTTGTATTGCATTATTACTGAACTATTGCGCAAAAAATCTCCTTACTGAGTTTGCTATAATTATATTTTAGTAAAATCGCTTTTACGAGTAGAACTTGAGCGTTAGAATTCTTAAGCAGTACAACGTTCGAAACTAAAGTGATCGTCATGTTTTCGATTGAAAATATGACAACCAGATTTATACTGCAGACCTTTTAGCGAGATAATTTCCACGCCCAAGTAACTTCGAAGCAACCTGAAAGGCGATCCTCAATACCAAGCGCATACCAATTAAACTAGCGTAAATGGCGATGCGTTCGGATTTTGTGACACTTGTAAATTTCAATAAAACAGCTTAATTTTGCCTATTGCACTACCAATACGCCAATAGGAGAGTTCTACAGTTTAATATTTTTACAATCTCTATCTAATAGCCGCGTACAGTGCAGCAAAAACGGCAACGTAACAGTGAGGTTTTGTCACAGATAAAGCTACAGGGATAGACCGGAAATTATCTCATCGGCTTTCCTCCTGTAAACATATTCGGGCTCTGCGCATCGAAATCATGGAGATATACGCATAAACAAGTCCCAAGTTGCCGCTATTCCCTGACAAACACACACACACATTCAAACCGTAAGCATTTAATCAATCGTGCAACCACATCGCCTGCACAAACTAAATCAATCGACAAATTGTCTAATAGTTGTTGCGCTTTCAGTGGCTGTTCGAGCTCAAGCCTTGCCGACGATCAGTGGTGCCGGCCAGACCTGCCTTTCTCACTCGTCCGTAGCTCAATGGCAGAGGCCATCATCGTTCGGCCAGCCAGCAGGGCTATGCTACCGGGCAGCTGATGTTGTTGCGTTTTTGTGGTGATGATTCAACAGCGATACCAATAGGACGGAAGCGCATCACTGCTCGTAACTGAGTTCGCCGTTAGCTGCTCTGTCCCTGCCGTCGCTGCCGCCATGTGTAAAGTAGGACGGACAGTTGGCGTAGTGGCTTTAGCTCGACACGGGCTGATGATATCGGCACAACCTATTGAATGAGCCATCCCAGACACTCGTAACCGGCGCCCTACCTCCCACTAACGGACGATGTAGGCCCACCACTACGAGATTTTCGCTGATTTGAATTTGTTGCGAATAACAAACTTCTGAAGGAATTTGCTGCGAATGACAAACTTTGAAAGGAATTTGTTACGAATGACAAACTGACTTTTTAGAACTGACGGGCCAAGCGTGGGTCATTGGTATTAAACTCAGAGTAAAACGTGTCAAAACAAAGCTGACTAATTTAGGGCTTCGGATATACCTAATATTATAAATATACACCGCAGTTGACGAAATGGCGAATCCATAAAACCTTAATACGATCGAACAAACAACGAACGATTGACACATGCTCAGCCACCGACAGACGCCAAAAACCTCAAATCGGCGGAAGTATAATCATTTAGGCCCGACTTAAATCGATTTGTAATGGCTCAGGGCCAAAAAGAGGCGGCCATAGGACTCGTCCGGTTCTGGCTTCCAAATCGCGCAAGTCACTTCGGTGTATGTTATTCGTCCATGCTCAGGCTTCTTTCGAATTCCAGGCCGTATGCTCGTTCGAAGGTCGTTTCTACAACAATAAACTGCAAAATGAAATTGCTCGACCAACAATGAATCGATTCACATCTCTCTCGAAACACGGTTACCATTGTAGGCGTATAGCTTTCTTCGAGTATCCCATCGACATGTTTGTAGGTACGGAGAAGCGACACGGCGTCGTAGCTTGTCTCGTGAGTGAGGCTTCTGTGCTCAACTCGCAAGGCCGAATGTTTCACAAAGAGACCGATGAGGAAGAACTTAACGAGACGGCTCTTAACATAACAAACTTAATAGACCTTGTATGTCTCTAAGAGATGGTAATATGCGAAAAAATACATCAGTCAAAAAAACGGAAGCCCCGACACTGCTTCTAGGTTCCGGTAGCCACGAAGCCGTTAGCCAAACAAGCACACCATGCAGAGCGGTACTACCACCGTCTTGGAGCGGTAGTAGCAGCCTCTTTTTGCGTCTGTTACTACACACCCGCGAAACGGAACCCTATGAAGATTACTGGCAACGCGTTCTCAGCGACACCAGGGCCAAAAAGCAGTTATCACCAAATTGGTCTCTAGCCTACGGTATTAAAATATCATTCGACGAAGTCAGCCGAAAGGAGGTGCTTTGGACCGGTATGAAAGGTAATTTTCAGTCGCAAATAAGGGCAACAGCAACAGAAAATGTACCAGTAACGCAGACAGAAGCAACTGAATGGTGCACTCGGATAGTGAAAGATAGAGAGGAAGAATACGATAGAAGACTGCGGTCGCGGCCGTGGCCGCTTGACCGCCGACACTAGTGCTCTGTTGCAGCGGTTGCCGTTGCCACACGCACTCGTGCACGGACACTTCGAGCTACCGGGGAGGAGGGCACGATGTATCTCTGTGCTGTGTCAGAGGGACCACAAAATAGCTGGCCATTTTGCCCTCGCGCCGGCTCAAACGGTGAATAGGGACACTTGACCGATGGCACACGGCCGTTGACAGTACAACGAATACTAGGTAGCTCTCCTGTATTTTTTTAGACACCAAAGGTAATTCTATCTAGGCACTAAACAATTCGACAAAACATACGTGACGCAGTACAGAAGCAACAGTTGACCGTAATGCCGTAGTCAAGGAACCACACTGAGGTGAGACCACTTTGCCAGAGGCCATCTTAGCCCTTGCTGGCCGTTTGATACAGCTATGAAAAGCGCCTCGATTGGCGCCAGATTCAACTTGGAAATTTACGCGCGAGTTTGCTTGATTGAAATTTATACATAGTATATGGAAATGATCCTAGACAATAGATTCGCTGAATACATGTCCATCATTCAGGCTTACCCGTCTATGAGGTGTGCTAAAGATGGCAAACAAACTGTCACTGCCATGTTTTTCAGCAGTGGCAGACACTCCCGCAGAGTTTAATCTCCACGATATCGCTTTCGCACTGCTTCGTAAAAAGGACCCCATAAATGTAACTGTACTATAACGTGAATCGAGCCTAAGTGTTTCTTCCGGACTTAACCGTGTTCCAAACCGCTAGGTCATATTTTTTCCATATTTGCCATTTGTTTAACCTAGATGGCACTGTGTAATCACCGTATTTGACACAAGAGTTCCGGTGTTTTGCAGTTTTAGACACCAAGTCCATTCGCTAGTCTACGTGCTGACGCAAATAGGCCTGAATGTAATGGAATTCGCACAATCTAAAATAAACGCGAAGCACGGGTGTGCCTCTAAAGGCAACGGTGAACTATACGGCTGCACATTACTGGCGTATGGAAAAGTTCAGATTAATGTGGCGTCCCACACTACTTAAGGAAATGTCATGAAACCAGGATGCGCATAAGTGTTTCTCCGTCGCAGCATGAAACAAACCGTTATATGTTAACGTCCATGCCGACGGGTAATCATCTGGAATAATGTTTATTACATTTTACCATTAGCTCATTGGTACCTATTTTTCGAGAACTACCAAATCTGTTCAAATCTTGACAACTTGGTTTACAATAAAAAAACAACGTTATCATTAACACGGGGTGTGGATAGTAAACATATATGGCTTGCGTTTTCTCTGATTAGAGTCTATCACATTATGCTCATAGGTAAAGCATGAAAAAGAAAGTTTTTTATCTTTTGTAAATATTTATTAACATATTTGCTTTCAACACATTGTCCCTGTTTCATTGTAAAGCCATATATATATATATATATTGGTTTTTGCTAGTATTGTTTGAAAGTATTGATACTGCTTAATCTTTAACAGAATTCTCGTGAACAAGTGGTCGAGTTTACTTAACTGCAAGTGCATAATATCGATTTCAATAGAGCTAGAATTTAATAGAACGGTGACAAACAGTGAAAAAAGTTATCGTGCTATTCTAAAAGGAAACTACGTGTGCGTAATTTTGCATAACAGAGATGTTCGCTGGACTCTTTAAGTATGCGAATTTACAACGCTTGACTTTTCCCTATGAGGTGCTTTCGATAAATGTACTCGACCGCCTTGCCATCTATGAAAAGCCTTTGTTTTAGTAGATACTTGCAGCATACATTTGTGCACCATCTAGGATAGGTAGTCCGAAATGTGCGGAGACTTAACATCAGTGTTTTGGGGTAATGCTCTCTAAAACCTACTTTATAGACACTTTGGTCAAAAAAGTGCCCTATTATTATTAATATTTTTTCGAGTACTAAAGCCACCCCGTCACAGAGTTTGCTGGCGTAGTATGCAGCGTAGCCGTAAAAACTCTTTTTGTTCCTTAAAGTCGCAATTTTAGCTCGCATTATGCTTTTTATTGATTAGAGGTGTCGGTGGGCCTTGGGTTTTGGCATTTTCCTTCCTCTAGACGTTCCAAACAGCCTATGTGAGATTTGTGTGGATGTTGATTTACAGAGGAGGGCCAAAACAAGTTGACAGTTATGAATAAGGATTTTAACATAATTTTGAAATATATACTTTGCGTTTTCACCAGGATTGGACCAATAAGATACGCTTTCAATTATTAGATCCTTAATCCCAACTTCGCTCGGCCGTGCCACAAAGCATAGGCGCACGGCTTTTTGATTCGGACAAAATAAAAACTTCAGCTGAACGGCGGTATTTACCGAAAATAATTTGTCCGCTTATTACCTATATCATTCCCTTAACTATTTTAATTATGTGTTTACTTATCTGCTCACCTTGTATCACTCACTTTTTATCGAAAGTATTCGCAAACACTATTGAGATTATGTTATATAAAGTAAATATTAACTTCGCTACCAAGTTAAAACCAATTGCAGTTTGAGTAACTCAGGACAGCGTAAGCAACCGAAGCAATAATTGTTCGAAGTCTTAAAAATATTTAATGTAAGTACATAATATGGTCAATTGATCACTTTGTTTTTATTGTTTCTGTACCGCCAGCATCAATTGACCAGCAGCCTTCCATATTATTGGCACAATTAATGGATAAGCAGGGGTAGGCTTCGGTAAAAATTTATTATATTGTCACTACTATTTAGCATATACTATTATGTGACACAGCTGTTTTTGCATCGAGAATGGTTAACTGCACTTCTGGTTTGGCCGAGGCAACAATCAGATGACGCAGGGGCGAGATTATGTGGAGACGCCTACACTAGTAAAACTTAACGCCGCACTAATCCGGGTCCTTCCGCCTGTAATTTTATTTAATGGTACCACGGGCCAAAAAATGATCAGCGCTCACTTAAGCTGTTAGTCGGGGTCTCCCGTCGTCCCTACTTCAACTAAAGTTTTCTACCTCAAGACCTGCGACGATTTGACTAGCACCCAAGTAGCTTATTCCGCCGTCGGCCATGGTCGCGCTTATTGGAGTAGTTTTTTATGTGGTGCTCTTTTCTGAATGGGCCTTCACCATAAGCTAGTTATATTTGTTGCCTGCAGGCATGATAACAACTAGTTCCAGCTCTTTAGCTGGGGATAAACTGCTTAACGCTGAGCCCCGCTGACCCATCTAGATGGCTTCCCATTTTTCCTGCTATGTACGAAGCGTTTTTCTGTCCGCCGTAGTCTTACCAGCATTTGGATTCTACCACAGTCGTATTCTTTTCGTACCCTTAAAATCGCAGGGTAAAGAGCCCTCAGGCATTAACCTAGCTGGTATAGTCATAGTACGGAACCCCTGGAAAACGCGCAGGGCTACCAGTTGTCTAGTGCTCCTAGCATGGCCCTGGCACCACGTTTGTCCACTACAAGTTCTATCTAGACAAGAGCCCCGAATTGCACGACCTACTTAGACACAGACTGCGAAGAGTCTGCGTTTGTTTTTCTCCGACCACTTCGTATCTGGCAGAATTCTGCTAAACTGTACGACAGTTCGCCTCATCTTTGCCGATACTAATTTTAAGTACAGCATACCACTCAATCGTGTGTCTAGGTGGATACCTTGATACTGTTGCATGATCTTGATAGGATCACTCTTGAGAGTGAAGCTAATCGGTGTACGCTTTTTAAGGTATACAAGCGGGATGACTTCACTCTTTGCAAGCGCTAATTCCAGGCTGTGAACTTCCATCCACAGGGCCACGGCATCAAAGCGTTCTGTGCGATTTAAGTGTGGCAAATTGTTGATTCTTACAATGATAGGCAGGTCGTCAGCACTCGCTAGCAGGTAAGTATCCTGCGAAATATGTCTTAGGCGGAGAACCCCGTCATATGCAAGATTTCAAATGAAAGGCTCCAGGACCCCTGCGAGATACCCGCGTTCAAGTTTATATACAGTTTCTTTCTGTTTAGTGTCCTGTTGTTGAAATAGCTGTTGATTATTCTGAGTAAATTGGGACATGGTTTTCTCTTCAGAGTATCAAAGACAACCTTCCAAGGTAAATTGTACAATGCATTTTTCACATCCAGTAGGATGACGATGTGGAGGAGCATTGATCGAAAAGGTTAGTTCTTACTTTTCAAGATCACATAAAAAATGCGAATTGCCGTCAAGACCGAGCGATTTTTCCGAAACCCTGAAGTTGGACATCTGAGAGAGCCCATGCTTTTCTACAAAAAAACATGGTTTATTCCCCACTTTGCTTCTTAATCTTCAACTAGAGTGCTTAGTAGGCATGTTGTGCGATACATTCCTGCTTTTTTTGGAAATCAGAATTAAGTTGCCCCTCTTGCAGTCCCCTGAGGAAAGATCGGTCGAAGTATGCCACTGGCGACATCTTCAGCAATGTTAGGGACTCCTTAAACAGCCTTGGCTGTCGCATGGAGTAGATTGCCGGGTGGATCTGCCGGACGTGATACGGTCCCGGGCGAAGATGATCTCAACCGGCATGATCGACGAGATATCTTTTCGAAAGATAGCCTGTTCGTGGGCTGAGTATTTTGCCACCTAGATGCCATGATTCGATAAGTATTTGAAGGCCATTGGTCGTTTCCTCGCTAAGTGGGTTTGAGAGCTTAGCCTGTCCCTCGAGTCAATGATGCGCCTAATACGTTCAGTGAAAATTTCATTGCCATGGAATTCAATTTTTGTCTTTACTTTTGCTACTCTCGATTCGAGCGCAACAGTGGTTGGACAGACTATCCTCGAATTTGAGAACTTATCATCCTACGATTTTGAACATGTGGTCGGTCTGGTATAAAGTGAAATACAGACAATATTCGTGATTATATTTGCAAAAAGAGGATGTGGAACCACTTGTTGGAGGTAGCGAACTTGTTCGTAGCCATCTATTCTAGTTTGAATCTACGCTTCGTTTCCCGTAACGAGGGTTTCAAACTTCTAGGGCATTGAATTTCATGAATTGAAACTGAGCGATTCCAAAATCCTCTTTTGGACTTTACGAGTTTATGAGATTAGATACTCAGTCCGTCTTTGGCATGATTGAAACTGTCACAAAAAGGTAAAAATGTCATAGTTCTGTACAGCCCATCCGCAAGGAGCTGTTGCCGTGGCCTGCGCTATGCATACCTATTATAGCCGTCACTTGAATCCAAGCGTCTTTATTGCCATCTTGTAGCCAGAACGTCCTGTTCTTTTTAAGATCTTTGTTCAGCTCGTTTAGTAGCAAGACATCCGTGGACGTCCGTACAACTATGTGCAATAACATACCGTGGATAACTCTGCTGCTGTGGCAATGAAGTTGGATGGCCTTGGCCATGGCATCCATTACAGTCTCATAAATTGACGAACAGCTTTGCAGGCGGTGTTTCGCCTTTAACGGCAGAAGAGCGATTTTACACTGTGTTCTCCAGTTTCGGCTCAGATGTCGTTTATACGCTGCGCCGCCCGCAATGACGACCTTCGCACAGGTGTTAGTCACGTGCGTTAGTTGCACGTGCATCCCGTTCAGAATGACGGCCTCTGGATGTCAATCGCGAATGCCTTGTCCAAAATAACAAAAACTTCGAACGACTCCATTTGCCACAACGATCATTTATTTCCGTTTTGTAAGACACCAACAGATGCTTGCAAATGCGGTTCGCGAGTCCACAGAAGTTTCCAACACTTCTCCGCTACGAGAAACGCACTAGACTGTAAGTCACCGGAATCTTTCATGTAACTCGGTCAAACGTGACCGCATTACACTGCGAGAAAATTGAACAGGGCAACAAATAATAGCGATCATATTCGTACAGGCTTGCGTGTCGCGGCAAGCTCGGGACCTTAGTGTGCTCGCGTGCGCCGTTTCACATTTACATTTATGGGGCCCGTCTTACGGAGTAATGCGAAAAGTGCTGCCGTGAACGTTAAATGCTGCTGATGGTTACCACTAAATATATCTTGCTTCTGTCGTGGTGCTTGTCGCTTTGCGCGTTTCTCGCAGATTAACTAGGGAGGCTTTCTAGGGCTAGCGAAACAAAGAATAGAGTGCTTGTATGTAGATTGCTTCAGCTAACCCAATATGAATTCGCCAGAAGAGAATTATTTAACGGCCTTAAGAAATTTGCTTTTTCGAATATGGGAGTAGTGGAATTTATAAATGTGCTAATTAAAATGTTGGAGACTCTCTAACAGTTCAGAGCCATGGTCAGTAACGACTAAAGCCTTGAAGTTAATGCGGTGTTTGGAGTGCAGTAAATAGCTAGCCGACACCTGGTAATGGAATTTATGAAAGCAGAAGCGTCTTTTTTTTATATGTAATACTGCAGTAGAATAAAGAGATAGCGGTTGATAGAGCTCTGAGAATTGTTCGACGCTGTGATGGTGAGACAAACTATGAGTAGAATGAATGGTATCATTTTGCTGCACTCTTCAGCGAGATGAAGTTTCCGATGCATAGAGACCGCTTGGTCAAATTGTGCTGCGGTCGGATGTGCTGCTTATGCATAATATATATGCACGTTATCTGTGGTTCCTGGTCCAAATAAAAGCCGGAGTACGTCACTGACCTCTACAATTGGAGAATGTGTGGTTGCAGACAAAGTGCAATGTTTTGACGGCTTCTTCGTTTCGTCAATATGTAGCTTTATTTTTCGAGGACTAGCTTTGACGTAGTGATCTCTCATCTATGTATCCATGATCTTGAGGATCTCGTTGGCTGGGTTTTCCAAGGCAGCCTCAAGGTGGGATGTCACAATCATTACGAGGTCGTCAGTATATGCAGCTCATTCGACTCTCTCAAAGTGGTCAAAGAGCCGTAAAGCCCTATTATACGTGATATTGTACAAGGAGACCCCAAAAAATGAGTTTTTTGGGACCTTGCTCGCTAATATGGAAATCCGAAGCTGGCAAAAGACAGTGCCGTCCAAGGTATGAAGCAATTTTG
>MNPL01013246.1:30374-40468 GCA_002081605.1 Tropilaelaps mercedesae
CAGGAGCTCTCCGGGAAATGCATTCTCACCGTTGCGGAGAATAACCAATACAAAGTCGCGAGTATTGAGGCTATTGCTTTTTTCGCTCGAGCTGTATTCAGGGCGGCACACAGAGTCCTATAGAGTTTTTTTTATTTTCCGGAAGCCGTTTTGAGATATGTAAAGAAGCATTTAAATGTTTTATATAGTCTAGTAACAACTACATCTACAAGCTGATTAGGTGCCGTGTCAATAAAACACGTCAGCCTAACCTAGCTTCCGTAAAACCTGCGGTCGCGACTTAACTAACCCTCGAACCGCTTTTGAGAATCGCGGCTGGAGTTCTGTCTGTCAAGAATCTTTCCTCAGTATTTCCAGTATTTTTCAAACCAATCACTAAGAAACATTTTCATTCAAACGCAAATTTGCAAAAAAAGATAAACGCGAAAGTGCAAAATTATTTTTATTTTATTATTCGTAGTTTTCCCTTATGTGAACTAGTAGGCGCGGCTAGCTTATGCTTGACTCCTATACAATCAGTTGAAACTGTTAAAAAAGCAGCACGGAAAGTTTATATGACAAAATTACCTGTAACACGAAACTTCGCGGTTTGCTATAGATATAAATATATTTTGAAGTATGTATTAATTATTTAGGCAATTAAGGTATAGTGGTCGTCCACGCAAACTGACAGATGATGTTCCGGTGTTATACATACGTGTGCGACCAACAGTTAACGAATCCGGCAAATGAAATCCTACGATATTTAGACGAGGAATGAAAGCCTTGACCTGCACAGGCCAAGCAGAGTCGTTCCTGGAGCCATTCGAACTACAGTTCTCTAATAGTACATAGTATTTAAATATTTTTCACCAGCGATCTTCATCTTGATCCTTTGTTAGGCAAGCAGGGAAATCATTTTAGGGATGACCAGTGAATGTTCCTATGGATAATGTCTCGGGAAATTTAACAGGTCACTTCTGGATTGCTCACGAAAAGCTTCTGGAAGGTTTTCAAAATAAAATAGTTTATCTTGTAAGTTTCGCCGTATTTTTATTATGCAGGCAGTTGTCAGGTTGGCGACATCTTCGTACTACTTAGGTTGGACTGATAGTGCTGTATAAATACGATTACAAAATTCACTGAGACTAAACCGCTTTCAACGTTAATGGATATGACTTCATTTGGTTTTTTTATTTAGCGCATATTCATTTGCGTTATAGTCTTATTTAATGATATATTCGCAGTTCCTATCACTTTTTCATATCCTGATTAATCGAAAATCTTTAGATTTAAGGGGATAATGTAGCTTATCCGTTTTATTGCCTTTCTCATTTCTGCCCTTCAGCTTGTTAGTTAAAAAAAACCTATGTGCGCGTGATTGTACCTTAAATGGCCTTTGGAGCACTTAAGGTACAATCATAAGACGACAAAGGTGTAGGTAGTTTCAGTTACTCTTTTTGCACATAAGAAATATGGTAAACGTGACCTACGATCGCCTAACTAAAGGGTGAACGTAATTATAGTATGACACAAACAATGATTGGCTGCAGTCAGGTTTTCCGAGCCAGAAACATGATAACCTTCCCAATCGCCCTTCCGTTTGTATTTCAGGACCGAATTCATTCATCCATTCCAAGAGCGCAGTGAGGCAAATCAAACACTCAAACTTGTGCAGCGAGTGATTCCTAATATCAGGTAGTCCAGTGGACGTAGGTAAAATAGTTAATAGCTATCGATTAAATGCAAAGGTAACTTTGTGCTGAGTTAAAATTACGTGGCTATATTAATGACGAAATGCAGGGGTGGGCAAATTGATCAAGTAATCCAAAACCTTTGAGTTGTATCATCGTTTGGCCAGTTTATCTGAGTGCCCAAGTTTCAGTGCCCTTGCCTTCGCAGACTCTCCATCTTTCTTTTTAACAATCTTTGACTGACTGTATCATATTAAATGTGCGCTTTAATCTTTCAAGTCTTTTTATTGCTGCAGTATAGGATGCGCGCGTGCGTGCCTGTGTATAGTTAGTGTACGGTGTAAACTTGTACAAACAACATTACACTAGCAAAAGACCACGCTATTAAGTGGCTGCAGAGAAATGAGCTTTACGTTTGTACACGAGTAGCTCCACTAGATATTAGCAATAAGAACACAGATATGTTGGTTTCTTTTGTGCTGCGCAGTTGAATATTCTTCAACTTCTGTGGTTCTAACTACCCTGCTGCTATGACTTCCAAATAGACGATGCAACGATTCATTTACTGAAATGATTCTAATAACCTTTCAGTATATACGCTAAGGAAACGAACGCTCTGGTCTGGCGAATACAAGGTCATAATAATGGTCTTTCCGTTCACTTCTATATTACTTGTACTGCATGATTGTGTTAAGTTGGGTTTGTACCCCAAATTTTCTTCGGTGCTCTTAAACAATTTAACTCTTTGGTACATCAGCTTCTAACATAAGCAGGTCAGTGCTGTTCATGGCATAAGTGCTTTTAATGTCCTATATGCTAACTCACAGCAGCACCATTTTTAAGCCGCTTTTTGCACCCGCACCACTGCCTCCTCCAAAGACAGCGTGTGCTGTCTACATACGATGGTGATAAATACGAGAGGCCGAGGTTGCTCCTGCGAGAGCTAGGACTAGACTGATGAAAACTAAACCGGTACGGCGGGGTTGGGTTAACAAAGCATTATTCCGTGGAAATTACGTATTCAGTTGTTTGCTAACCTAAACTGTGTGCTGCTCTAAGGGTTCTTCGGTACCAATTGGTAGGAAGTATGCTCTTTTGGATGGCGTTTAGCTTGCATTTGCGCGCGGAAGTTCAACTTAGCTTAGAATTAAAAATAAATATGTGCTATGTGAAAGCTAGGTTAACCGAAAGTCCATTTGACTGCTTTGTTGGCTTTCTAGGCTAATTCTGGTTTGTTCACTGAGCGTTATTATCGCATTAGTATATATTAAGGCTGGTATAGCTGATGAATTTCCATTGTGTTTTTATCATTTTAAAATTATTTACTTCTTACAGTTATTTGAAGTGCATTTTCCTTACCACAGAATTCTCGTTTTTTTAACTTACGTATTTATACTGGCTTACTTTTGGCAGAGATTTCGATTTAATTTCAAAGTCCAAAGGTTACTCCATTAGTACGTAATTAAACTGAGATACAGCTGATTCTATTAGAATTAAATTTATGGTTGTTTCTTCCAACCCGTTTACCATCGTATTCACCCACGTACCACGTCGTACTGTTCGCTGAGCCTTGGATTGTTTTTAAGAAAATATTTTTCTCGTTTTTACCTCAGAAGTTTTGTTCGTCTCCTATAGCTTCGTTTAAAGGTGCTATGTATTGGCAAAATAATGCCGGCAGTTGCGAAGATCTTGATGCCGACAGCTACATGTTTGATGAGGATTTATCTACCATTAACATCATTATATTCATTTGAAGCGCTCATGATACACAGCAATTCTGGATTCATGCCCATGTGTTGATATATATACTCTAGAATGCAGTTCTCTATAACATTCAAAGGCTTACACGGCCATTTGTTAGTCAATTAATTAAATCTAAATGCATGTGGCGCTTCGACCGGTGTTGAGACATTCGTAAACTACTTTTGTACATTATCTAATTCTGCTTGCCCATTAAAGGTAACATTTTGGTCTTCAGTGTTTTTGTTAGTGAATACTAATAATCACATTACATTACTTGGCGCTTTCCTTTTCATCCCACATTTCGCCAATCTGATTTCTTCGTATGACTATTACCGTTAGCTATATTTTTAGGTTATGCCTAGAGGTGACGAAGTTATTGCAAGAGTCGATATTTACTTTTAGCATCTCTAACAAGTCGAGCATTATAATATACCGATTACAGAGATCGGCGTTTTCACCAATTTTGAATGCGTTAATTTCTTTGATTCCCACTTGAACTCATTTCAGGAGATGATCTTATTTTAAGTCACGCTTCTTTTGGTGACTACACACTAGAGCATGTAAATTAAAATTAAGAAATCTGAGAAGTAATGTGAATTTTAAATGAACGAATTCGTTTTTAACGTATATTGAGAAAAACGACCTCAAAGGTGAATACAACGAATATATTTGTTTTGTGTTTTACGATTTTCAAGTGGTATTATCTTCGCGCTTCCGTGGACAGGGTACGCATGATGGCGTGGCCACATGCTCGGGTTATCTTGCGATTCACATCATTGGCATTACCTGGCGCAGCTGTGATAACAGATCGCATCGGGAGCGCGGCAACAGTAGGTTTTCATATTTAGCTGGTTGATAATTTCATCAAGTCTATTATATAGATATTCGTCAGCTTGCTTGTTCTATTAGAGGAGAGATACAAGCTTATTTTCATCGTCGTTTGTATATAACTGTAAGATGTAAGGCAGATTACTAATGTAAATAGCCTTTCCGTGTATAAATGGTAAGCCTCGCTTGAGCATTTTCGCAATTGGTGTAAATAAATGTGTACCATCAACGGCTTAGACAGTGCTTTGTAGCATGCGCAAATTATATTGAGTTGGAGGGTGTGCATAATAAAAACGATGAATGTTCGCATTTGGTACTAATAAGAGGAAGATGTAATTCATTCAACAATTTGGGGTACCGAAAGCCCGGCACTCAAAACACTGCGTGAAAAATAGCCAGGGTCGAAGGAGCGCGTGAAAGTAGAATGCGATAAAAAATCACGTGCCATTCGAGGAACAATGGATTCGTATAAGTTGAAGTCGAAAACAAACATTCGCTGGACAATCGCCTGGATGGAACAATAAGTGCGCACGACCTCAAAAATGTCAAGAGGCTTTTTAGTACCGATTCATATATTGAAATCATACAAAAGAGCTCTTGCACTAGATTTACAAGAGGCATACACGTGGGGGAAAAATAAAGCAAGAATTAGGCCTGTGAATATGAACTTGAACAATACCTATCCACTAATAATGAAGAACTAATTTTCTCGATAGAGATTGAAAATAGTAGGCTTCATTCATTAGAAAAATATATAAATTAAAGGTATTCGCACATTTTCACCGTTTCGAAATTTTTTGCGGGCGGTGAAGATATTACATAAAATTAATAATGGAGTGGGCACATCATGGAAATGTGTCTGATAATAGGTTTTATTCTCACTGTGGTCCCGGCATGCCTACAGATTGTATTAAACATATAATGGAATTATCATAGCCGATCGTGTAGCCACAAGGTGCGACGCAGATCTGTAAGGTCAACAAGAACTTCTCCACGGCCTGGAGTAATGGTAAAAAACCAAATGGATTCTGGCAATCTGGGTGGCTGAAATGCGATAGATCCACTGAAACATCGCACCGACGAGTGAGCATTTATACGTATGCAAGAAAACATAAAAAAAACGGGAATGATCATATGCTCATTCCCGTATGGATGCTGGGATGCTGTATGCATTACTATACGCCTCAATTAATTTGGATTACCGCAATGGTTTGCGTAGGCCGCTAACCTACGAATCGAAAGATTCCGAGTTTTATTGGCAGCTCTAGCACCATAGTTTCTAGAAAGCAACTGAGACGTTAATATCAGTCAAACGTATCTATTCAAATGCAGGATTTGCGAGGCCTAGAAGGTAGTGAATATTGCGTCAATTTCATAGTTAATTCTATAAAGGTTACGTTTATTTTTACAAGAATATAGTTCGTTACGACTCTTTCTACGTTGGTTGTGCATCAATGTTTTGCGTAGAGATTAGATGGAGAGGCTGAGCCGTTTATGATACTTTTACGACGATACGGCGGGTATCCACTTTTTAATATTTAGAACCACACTTTACTCAATGTGTTGGGGATTATTTGACCCTTTATCGGCAATCTCTAAATAAGACAGAATTTATGCTGTCACTAAAATTGTTTCGCGACGCAGATCTTACTGCTTGATGTGCACTTGTATCAGCACCAAAACGTTTATATATCATTGTTGAATCATGGGAAATGGATTTGCGTGATATTATAATGTTTTTGTTTATCCTAATTGAATAACAAACGTTGCCCATTTTAATTATTCATAACGCTGCAAAAATGTAGTGAATAATGCGGTTTATCGATTTCATAACGAAATCTTTGCTCCGTAATATGCTATTATAAAGCTATAACTAAGTTAAAAAAGCGGTAATCCTTTTAATTGAAAATTAAAAGACTCCTTTATGTTTCCTTTTCTTAATTTTAGCGTGCTATCTAGCTTATTAAGTTCCACATCCATATTCTTTCATGCATTTTGACTACGATACCTCAAGGACCATGAAGTAAAGGCTAAAATCATTAGCTTCTGAATTTTTTGCTTTTTTTATATGATGCCGTTTTTATGCATTTTGAGCAATGAATGACGCCGAAAATAAGAGATCAATTTTTAGAGTAAATTTGTTTACGTTCTTCAAAATAGAAATACTTTAGCACTTATTTTCCTACAATTGTATGACGCCATGTTGTAACGGAGGATCCTTCGCTTCTACATTAAACATATCTTATATTTGAACACTTTAAAATAAACGTTTAATACTTGAAAGTTTAGTGCAATTGTGTTCCAAGAATGATCTGTTTTCCTCTACTCTTAAATTTAAACACGTTATTACTACTTTTTCGTCGACTGTCGGGAAGTTTCCTCTGTAATATGTACCAATTTCAACGTACTAAAAGAGCTATGAGGAAATATGTCTCTATAGCAAATTCAATTAACTAGATATTGCTCTAAAATTAAGAAAAATAAAAATCATGTGTTATAGGTTACAAGTTATCTATCGTTAGAATCAGAATTTCTGATAAGGGATTTCCACCTGGGTATTCTATAATAGGTATTCGTCCTCAAAATGCTGGAAACATGGTATGCCAGAGGAGGAAGAAACGCCTTAAAGAAATACATTTCCGCGTATAAAATTGCATTTTCAAGTATAAAAAAGTTGCCACATTTTTTGTTGTTATATACTGTTACTAGTAATGCTATTAACTTTTCTACTTCTCTAGCACATCTCTATATCACATAGTGTAATTAGAGATCTTTTAGTTGTTTCTGAGACCTTCTTCACTTGTTTTGAGACGGGACCCAAGTCTAAACGAACGCAAGTAATGGCGTTTCTTTACAGAAAAGTATTATCGACTACAATAAAATTACTACTCGCTTATAGGGTGTTTAAGACGATAGACAATATAGGTTTCACAGAGCTTGGTTCACGGCCATTCAGCTAGTAATGATGGGCACGGTTTGGAGACCTCGATCAATGAAAGTTGAAATTTCATCATATTCATTTTGATTTTTCAAAAGTGTTTGATAACATCAATCATAAGGTTTCTCTTTGATAAAAGGAGCCGTTTGAATAAATGTACATCGATGATTGAACAAATCTCTTTATATTAAAGTCGTGAACCGTCAGGGTTAAGGGAAAAGCCTCGATTAGCGGTTCTAAATAATGCCACTCAGAGTTGTCGCAGAATCTCTTCGTTAGTGACTTGATTTATACTATGTGATTTACATTGCAAAAAGCTTAGCTAGAGGAGGAAGGAGTTTACTTTTTTCTAAAGATTTAAAATGAACAACGAGATGCGCAATACTTCAATGTTTTGAAGGTAGCAAAACATTAGCAGTGTTGGTGTCGCATGTACGATTGGTTTCTTTTTATGTTCAAATGTACTACTGTGTTGCTGTTGGAAGCGGTACACCGTACATTCAATGAGCTTTAAGTACGGTAAACTCATATGGGAATAACGGTGTTGTGATGATACCGTTTCTTAATTTTTCTTTTATATGTCTTTAGTCGTCTTTTCCTCATATCAGCACGCAATCTGTTCACGCAATGTTCTGCTGCTTAAAATTCAGACAAATTTAATTTACAAACTTATATGTTGATCACCGGTCTAATCGCACTGTCTGATTGATGAAAATGTGAGTTTACAAGCCTGTTGGCAAACGGAACTATCCCAGTTAGATGTTTTGTAAGGTCAGATAAGGTTTATAATTTCTCAGGAGCTCTTACGGGAGCTGTCGACATCGAGAATGCGTTCTCCGTTAGGGTGTGGTCGGTGACATAGGGACGTGAAGTGATATCTGCATGCTTACGTACTGGGACTGTCATATCGTCAACAGACATTCTTGACTTTAATAAAGGTGTACTGCGAGTGCGGCCTCTACCCCTTCCTCTTATTTGAAGGCGACTACAATTGTGTTGGTTCAAAACCCTGTGAAATGATGGTAGTGACCGAGCAGAAGGAGTAGCACGCATAGCAGGCTCTAAGTATTTATCAACGTATTTATGCTTATAAGTTTTGGAGCACTCAATGCAAGCAATAATTAGGTGCAATTTTTAATTCAGGTCGAGGGAATTTCGATGCAACCTCTCTTGAATGCAAACTCAAACGTCGATGTTGTGTTTATCAACCGAATGGTCACCTCGGATTATCAACAGGTATGTGTACAGCTATAAATATATATTTATTCGGCAACTTTGTTAGCATCGCTGAGAAACTTGAATTTAAACCTATATTTCATAAAACTATTGATACAATGCGTCTTTATAATTACTGTGAAGTTCTAATATTGGCATCAGTGTGCCACTAGTTTTCCAATCACCGTATCGAAAAGGAGGAAACCTGCCAAACATAACAAATCAAATCTAATGTGAATTAGATCCTCAGTTGTCGAAATTTGTGTTGGATAACATTTGTGAGGTGATTAAAGAAAATGACTAAATATAATTTTTATGTACCAATGAATTTATGGGTCCATTGCTTGAAGTGAGCGCTTTGGTTAATATCGATGTGAAGTATTTTAGAAGCATTTTTAAAATTCACATCACTGGAGTGAAGCTGTCACGGTAAGTCATGTCATGCAGTATATGTTTCCGTAACAACCGTCATCTTCTTTTTTCTGGAATTATAACAGATGTAACTTAGAAGTAATGAGATGCAATTGTATAAATGACAAAATCTACTAAAACTGGTACGATGAGCAGAATCAGTTAGTCTAAATGAGTAGTTCAAATTCACAGACGAGTCCGTCTGCGCTAGATAGGTAATTTAAGTTTATACCGCCTAAAACAAAGTAATAAAATAGTTTTGTATATCACTCGGCTTCTTCAATACAGAGTTGAAACTTGAAATTGTATGCCGGGATCACGCGTCCGGCGCATGATGGATAGGGCTCTTATTTGCAAATTGGCATTTATAATTTATTAGAGATTTTTTTATATTACTGAAACTGATGAGAATGTTCATTATATTTTTATTGGTTTTTTGTGAACAGCTACAGTCTAGTCCTATGTTGGGTAGAGGAATCTCAGTTCGATAGAAGGTAAAGTTATTACCATTACTACGTAGTCTAAAATTATTTTACTACGCGAGGAGTAGTTTCAATTAATTTCTCGAATATACCCCAGCAATGTTGCAAGCAACATGAAGCTTTCGAGTCGGAATGATTATCACAACATACGCACATAAATGAAAATTATTTTTTGTTTTTAATATAGGTATATATATATATATATATATATTTTAATATGGTGGCTTTATGTTTAAGGGTAAATATGGTTCATCCACAGAGAATCAATCTCTTTTTCCTTGGTTTTTCATAATTCAAATCATATAGCATTATTCTATGAGTTTCCGAACAAAACCCAATTGGAAAAATACTCCTGAAATTAACAAGAGAGATTCATGTCAATGATGTTGAGCTGACTATAAGTTTCTCTGGCGGAGCGATTTAACTCTAGTATACCCTATGATTATTGTTTTGGCCACTTACTCGCACAATGTTTTTTTAAGGTGTAATCATCTATTTTCCCCCATTAACGTATGCGATCTTTGTCTACACATTTTTTCTTTTTCCGACCTTAGCAGTGACCTTATGTTGTTTAAGCGGTTAACAATTTGTGTTTTCAGGTTAAACGGGGCGATGTTATCACGCTGATATCTCCCAAGAATCCAAAAGAAAGACTAGTTAAAAGGGTAATCGCTCTTCAGGGAGACTCAGTTCGGCCCCGCAAGGTATAGGCCTCAGCTCTGTGCGCTATCATTCTGTAACAACAATAATAATAATAATAATAATAATAATAATAATAATAATAATAATAATAATAATAATAAT
>MNPL01013251.1:3280-17152 GCA_002081605.1 Tropilaelaps mercedesae
GTGGGATTTCGGAAAAAAGATCTTCTAAATATAACAGCTCCAAAACCAGCTCTCATTAAGTTACGTGGCCATTACTATTTTTTCTTTGTCACTTTGTGGTTACATTTCTACTATTGCATACCTTGTTGGGCCATGTAGCAGCCAGCCAGCCTGCATGACCCCTAAGGTCGTCATACTTTCAAAAGGATATTTACTACTGTCTTGGTTTTTTTACACTGTATCTCTTCCTCTTTATGTTTCGCCCGTGAGGGTGCTTGTGTTTATGGAATCTACATGCCTTAATTCAAGGTCAGCTTTGTCAATAAAGTCCTCTGCAGTTAATAATGAATGTACCTTTTTTTAGTCTACTAAGGATCACAACGCCGGATTTAAAAAATAATCGAGCCTGATTTTGTAACACATAGTTTAGATATGATACCGCCAACTTTTCACGTATGTGTATCATACAGATCTGACTGCTTTTGAAAAATTGTGCCGATAAAAGCTCGGCGATATTGATATAGTTTGATTCAATTAGCGAAGAGACGAATCAGTCGTTCGCACTTTTTCAACGATTGAGGCAGACGTTTCAGTCGGAGCAAATCATGCAGACCTGTCATCTGTCGAGCTCGGTGGCTTGGCGCATTCGTATGCGCCTTGCGACTGGAGGAGACACGTAGGTGCACGGGTTCGATCCCCGCCGGTGCAATTTGTTTATAAATCAGATCCGTCTTACGAAGTAATGCAAAAACTGCTACCGTGGACGTTAAATGTTGGCTGATGGTCAGCTTTATGCAAAAACTGCTACCGTGGACGTTAAATGTTGGCTGATGGTCAGCTCTTAAAAAGATAAAATAGACTGGAGGAGACACGTAGATGCACGGGTTCGATCCCCGCCGGTGCACATTTACATTTATATGGGGTCCGTCTTACGAAGTAATGCCGCTACAGTGGACATAAATGTTGGCTGATCGTCAGCCTTAAAAAAATAATAAAGGTTATATTTGGCTGCGGAAACTATAAATACATCAAAAGATTCAAATTCATTTCAGTGATGTTAATTTTAAAAATAGAGAGAAAAAGTGACCTTGTGAAATAGTAGGTTTGATAGTATGTGTCGGATTGCTAGTCCTAAGCCCCATTAAAAATTTGCCATTAAAAATTTATCATGGTTCATTAATAGGGCATACTTTCTAATTTGAGAAATACTGACTCTAGACGTTCACAGCTTTAAATGCGTGCATCGCATGCCAATGCTATACCACAAGGTAGATATCTGCCAGGGATATGGTATCGAGGACATAATGGTATACTATGAGTTCAGGTTGAACGACACGCAACAATCAACAAGATACCATATTAATGCTAAGCCGAAACCTCTTCGTGGTTTCCTGCTAACCTACCACCTCCAGCAATATCAGTAGTAGGTAATAGCTTTCTACGGTTTAAATTACAAGAAACGCAGTTATTACTCAGTTGCCATCTGTCTGAAGTCGACCTTGCCACGATGGGAGGTCCCGAAGTACATAATACTTATATAGATTACTGCCCTATGCATTCTGATCTATCAACCATGATGAGGTACTGCAGTACAAAAACCTGTATCATCGATTCCCGCCTCACGTTAGCTTGTTTGCCTAAGATGTTAGTGTGAGTAATGGAGCCGGACAATCGGCGCTGTTGATGCTGGTGGCTATGTTCTGTATAGCATATTAAATATTTATTATACCACTCTATATTTTCACTCAACGGAATTAGGTTGAGTTCAGATCAGCTCGTTTGATTTCAATAATACTCATCTCACTCACGCCGCTGCACTCATGCGCTTGTACGAATGAAGCGTTGGATTGGTTCTTAGCTTCGTCTAATTCTCTTTCGTCGTAGGGGAATGCCTTCAGAAGGCGCCAGCATCCCTTGCATAGACCTTCTACACCCTCTGTTCAAGTTCGTGTAAAACATAGCATATCGCCTCTCCGGAACAAAGATGCGCCGGCGAGTATTCCTCAAAAAGAGCCGCCAAACATGCCGCCAGAATTGTACCGTCGAGCAAGACTGCAAAACGGTTTTTCTGGCTGACACAGTAATACCAGCCAAACGGTCACTCAGTGGGGACGATCTTTATATACATCAGGGCGGGAGTCGAAACAAGAAAAGGTATTTATCGTACGTGTAGACCACTACTGACAGGTGGTTTGTACGACAAAAGAAACGGCGATCGTAGCAGCAGCAAAACGGTAAGGCAGATCAAGCGAAGATTGACAAGAAAGACTGACGGAGCCGGAGGGCAGTGTAAATGCGAATCACGTATTTGGGTATATGTGTATATAAGAAACCCAAACTGGCCGACTTCACGCTATAGAGTTCTTATAATATGAATCAGATTGACACACGTATGAGTTTAAGTACATCGAATGCCTCCTAGCTTCTGAATTAGGCGGTAATAAGAAGTTGAATGTCTCAAAAGCCGACCTAAGGCTTGTAATTAACCGGACTTAGTTTGAGAGTGGAACTTTTTATGCAGAAGAGTATTACTTCTGGCAAACGAATAAAATCAAAATCGGTACATATCGGTATATAATACATACAGGTAGATCATTATTTATGCACAAATCTGGCCTTCCTAAATACTACCCAACCATCAGGCTAATTGATCTCTTGTACACACACCGGCGGTACCGTTTACCACACGGGAAAGCCGAACATGTGTTTATGATCAAACCAAAACGTGCAATTGTGCTTATAATAGGCACGAGTGAAGCGTTCGATTTTTTCGGGCGAGAAAAAGTAAAAATCCTGGCCGAAGTTTATGCTTCAGCTTAATTGTAAATACCTATGTACACTTGTTTTGGCTTGGCTGAACTTTTTGTATCAAATTACCAATGAAGGTGATGACGTCAACCGAAAATGCGTACAGCAAAAAAGAGCGTGCGATTAACTAACCGCAAATGGTCACTGGTGTTAAAAGTGCGGTTACTTGTATAAGCTGGCTACAAAATTTCAAAATCAGGAATATCAAACTGCTGTTTTTCGACATTCCAACAGGCTTTACGTGAACTCTTGCGATCTCATAGACGTTTTATTTACGCGTTACATTCTTCTACGGCTTCTATTCACACACTTTACTTTAATTATTTTTTTTATTATTATTTATTTATTAATTTGAAATTAACAGTGAGATCTACTGATTCTGTTTGGACCGCTATGACATACTTGATTTATATTAGTTTTCAAGTATAGTTAGTAGATGCCACCCGTCAATTATGATGCATACAGGCATGTAAAAGAACTGTCAGTATAACAATCATAGACGAAATTCAGCGTTTCATACGTAGATCTAAGAGGTAGAGATCTCGACGCACTGCATTCTTGTGCAGAACGAAACCTGCATGTCTAAAATGTGGCGAGTAAGTAAAACATAGTGCCTTTGTGTATCGCAGAATTGGCGTATACTGTGCATATACTACTGAAAACAGTCACTGTTTCACAGAGCCACGCCGAGAAGTGCTGACTTTCTCGGCGCTAAGGTGAAAATTTCAAGGAATCTTACGGAACACATTACCTTATACTTACATTAGCTCTATTCTCTCTTAAAATTTTCTCAGGCAAGTTGTGCTCAATGGTCAGTCAATCGAAAACCAAGAAGTAAAAAACACTCGAGGTATATAGTAAAAGATTTCATAGAATATACTTGGCTAGAGAATTTCATTCATTCTTTTACTCCGAATTCAAAGTATCTAGTTCTAACTGGAGCGCATTTCGCCTTCATTAGAACCTTTTAAATATTAATGAATGATAAACAACTTAACGGCCTAGTCTTGCATTCGTCATTGGAAGGGTGACGTATAGCCAGTTAATAGGTATTTTTCGATTGCAGCAGAAAGAAGGCGATGTACTATCGTAAGTCGCCATTATTCGCATATCAGTTCTGAGAAAATATGTGTACCCCCCAGGGCTTATTTTTATTCTCTATTTGGCTCCGTCGAACAATTTCCCATTTTAAAAATTTTCAAGAAAATCAAAAACTCTGAACGGAAGCTTGTTATTTGTCATCTAAATAAAAAAGTGGGAAATATTTGGAATAAAAAGAGCTCAACGACTTTTAAAAAACACGGTAAACACCAGACCGTATTTTTTTGTATCGGTTTGAATAGTTTCCTAATTTAATTGTAGCATGACATTTGAATAAGTAGGAACCTATGTGGTGCTCATTTGGAGCTTGAAATTCGGTAACCGTTTGTAGATTTAAATTTACTTAGTTCCACGACCGTCGCTTTTTCAGTCGCTCTTAGACTTCCCTAAATTTGACGCTAAAGCTATGCTTCTTTCTACTGATTCTGCTGCTGGACTTTGAAGTCAAACTCAATTGTTTTTTTCTGGCCTTTCGGTTCCCTTCGCCGTTAACGAAATAAAACGGGAAGGCAAAGTGACGTAGCTACCAGTCGTGACTTCCACCCACCTGCGGGTCTACGTGCCTCTTTCGATGACTAAAATGTCTATTCCGATGGCGATTCCTTTTATCAACTTTTTGGCTTTGATGTAAAAGAGAAGTCTACGAACAGGGGAGAACATCCGAGTTTATCCATTGCTTAATTGCTGCCATGATAGTGTGGCCTCGTCTGAATTGACCTTATGGAAACAACGTAATGTTAACTAAAAAAGACGGTACAGCCAACAGACAAGTCACATTGTCTCTAACAGCTGCATGCCTCTTCGTATACCGCTGTCTATAGTGACAAATGTATTTATCAGACAAGTGCAATCGTCCTCACGCTGTTGTGCAGTATAGATCTTCGCTGTTAGCTCTGACAATGAAATTAGTTTGCTGATTAGGAACCGTTTGGAAAAATCGCGGATTCTGACACTGGCTTAATGTAAAATCTACACTGATGGCAGTAAGACGACTTTTTATTTTATTTTTATTTTATTATTTATTTTATTTATTAATTTATTTTATTTCAAGCACCACTTGGCGTTAAAGGCTCACAAGAACAACAGATGCGGCCAAAAAAGTTGAAGGGAGATTCGAGTACAGAACAACACAAACCTTCATTTAAAATCGCCAAAACGTTGAAGACCAAGATAACGAGCAACAACAGCAGTTAGTATAGACCTTTAATGCAAGTTTCAGTCCTGTCTGAACGACGTCCATTGTTCACTGTCATGTGGACGCAATCATAATCTACCTTTGAAAATTCTGGCCCGATATACATTTGTTAGCTTATATACAGACAGTACCTAAATTCTTATTAATAGAAATCCAATAGGCTGCACCAGGGGCCAGGCTCACACTAAATTCAGGTCTGCTCGTAAGGTAACTAAACTGAGATCCACTTAACTAATGTTGGGCCCCACAAGGAACCAAATAAAGCTATTTTGTGGCTAGGTCTTTCAATCCACGGTTCGGACAACAAGATAGCACAATGTGAAGTGCTTGATGCCCATAGATCAGCACATGTGTCTGTGCCATACATTGACGATATTCGGACATCTTTTGCCCCTGAAGAGCACGTCCTATTGTTATACAAAATTTGCATTTTCGCGGTGAAACTGTACCAAAAATGCACCGTCCCTGCGTTCTCTATGAGGATAATTACGTCAGCTTGATGGATAAATTGACCGCGGCCGCTATCAGTCATTCCTGCGCACTAGTGTTTATAATACGACATAACCGACGCGGAACTAAACAAAGTGAAAGTAAATAAAACGATTTTTTTATAGTATAAACGAATTAATGTAATGCTTGAATAATTCTACAATAACAGCAATAATAATATAGAATCCTACCCTGCTATACAACGGTAGCCATTATAAAATATGAAACAAACCGAGACGTAACTCTTAGTTATATCGGGGTCGAAGTCCAATATATGCAGCGCGCAGCAATGTACCGTATACCGTAAAATTTTGCATACATAAGACAACGATTATATTGAAAAAAGGGTGATGGCTTTAAAATACATTCTTATTTTTCCACTTTTCCACGAATTACTGAATGACCAAACTTTTTTGTTGGTGTCATCATCATGGTTCGGTGCGACGAGAAGGATGCTGCCAATAAAAAGAAAGAAAGCTATTCAGCTGTTCTCGCTGGCCTCATACAAAGTGAAAATAATGGTTGACAGGAAAGCCGCTATTTTTTATTCTACATTCTTCCATAAACTATTTTTTGAAAAACACGTCGAAAAAACTTACAGGGAAAATATATGAAGCGGGTTGCCAAAGCAGCAGTAGTGATGTGCTATTTTCGTTAGATAAAAATAATTGGTTCGATCTTAGTGTTCTTGCAAAGGCTGCGTCTATTATTTATAAATGTCTCGGAAATATATGTTCTTTTTAATGAAAGATAAACGTATGTATGTAGTTATATGTATATACTTGAAAGAGCTATCCACTAACGTCAGAGGCTCGTAGTATGAGCGAATTCGGATGACATCCATCCGGCAAAACTTCATGGGCATCTGTATAACTAGTTTTTTTTTACAAAATATATGCTAATAAGTATCCTAATTGATTTATGGATCAATTTAAGCACTCCCTTTCCCTCACTACAATATGTCACCGGGTCGCGTTTTTAAGTGAGTAAATTTTTAGCTAATGCGAGCGATAAACTTCCGTATGCTAGACTGTGAGGCACGCAGCTATTGCCTTTCGCACTATTATTGACTACTTCTTAACATACAAAAGCATTCTCTAAAGAGTAACACAACTTCTGGCGTTTGCAGCGTTATAAGGTTAGCACCGATATCATGCATTGGAATAAGTTGTACTGACCCAATTTCCCTTGTAAGCTATCGCCAGATGTAATATATGTGTTTTGAAGCACGGCGCTATCTTGTCTTCGCGAAGATAAAACTAAACCCTGAAAAGGTGCGTCTAAGTTTATTTTTCCTAATGTATGTTAAACGTCCCGTCTAACTAAATTGCGAAGAAATTTACCACCTCCTTCACTACGTCGAATAAAATAATGACAAAAAAAGGATGATTTTAAAGATTGAAATTTGTTGCAATATGCGTTAAGGAAAACAAAAAAGATCGTACCTAACCTAGTTTAACAAAGCACATATCGGGCCATTGTTACATATAAACAATTTTTCACGGCTCAATCGTACTTTTCTACCATCTTTGCTGGTGCTTTTTGAGACTGAGGCTCGAATACAATAACGGACGCAGATTTTTATTCTATTTTTGCTGTCTAATGATTTTCCGCACAGAAACGACGCATTCGCTATTTACTTGCAATATAACATCCGCTCGTTGTTTTACAGGCGAGTGTAATGAGTGGGGGATCATTTTAAACCGAATACACAAGTGACAGAGGATATTTGACACTTCAAAGGAAAGTTACAGGACCTTTAATCATCGAAACAATTAGACAAGAAAATAGTTTCAGGTAAGAAAGAGATTGGGGAAGAAGAAGTTTAAAAAGAGCTGTCTTATTCTCTTTCAGCAATTCTTTCTAGAGACTCAAAGGGCAACGTACTATTCACACACAGTCCCATGGATTCTGAAACTGAATTGACTAAATGCTAGCCTGTTGTTTATGACTACTATGAACAAGAATGTCATTCGTGTGGTTTATTACTATGTTTTACGCCGTACTATGTAACAATCGTAGCTGGCTAAGAATTCGTTAGCAAGAGACATTTTTCATTGATATCGAAAAAAATTAACGGTAGGGTTTCAAACTTTCAGTTCTCTCTGAAGATCTAGTGAGCTTAGAACTAGCAACAGCTAATTTCAATTGATCGAATTTTTTCGTTTTCTAAACTACACCTTTATTGTTACTCCTCGTCAATTTTTGTCTACTGTTTTGTCCTAGAGTTTGTGTTGTTGATGCAGGCTTCGTTAGTCTGACGCTATTATGGCTCTACTTCCAACTGTGGTCCTGCTTAAAGGTGTTACTTGTTTTTTCCACGATGACTGCTCTATCTTCATCTGTTCTTTGTGTCGGCGTCGGTCGAGGCTCGAAAAGGTTCTTGTAAAAAATTCCGTCAGAAACGATTAGTCTATGACAGCCTCCCTTTTTTGTCTGTTTTTATCTTTGCTTGATTGTTGAAAGGGCCCGAAGGAATCAACGAGCCGGGATCAGTGGAAAACGTGGCATTAGTTGAGAAGAATGGAGCGGACTACGCAGCTCTTTCTGGCGTTTGGTGCATAACTGCAACTCGGTATAGGCGCTCTGGTTTTCTGACTTCCCTTTCCCTTGACACTTAACACCACTTCACATGGCCAGCATTTCAAACTTCGGACGTCAGAGCACTCGTACCGACCAGAGACGCCGGGAGTGGACCGACAAACGCTTGATACCGACCAGTAGAACCTCCGCTATACTTTTTTCATACGTAGCCAGTACCTTCAAAACGATTGGAATCCCTGCACCGTTGTCGATAAGACGATTTCTTTGTTTGAAACAGCTCTACGGTTGCGAAGAAAACCTCGCCAACGAGAAATGTCATGCCGCTCCACTGTTGCTTGGCAATTCCATTGAAGTTTTGACAATGGAACTCGGTTTGACTAACGTAACTTTGACATGAACGCGAATGATCATCGACGTCTCATAAGCAGACAGATCAGCAGCAATCATAACAGTAATAAACGGTGCAGCACAAAGAAAACACCGTGTCAACGTGGCAAGCAAGCCCCACCGCCCTCACTTCGCGTTGGATCGATGTTAAAACGCTGCTTCTTGTCACATCTAGCAGTCACCTTCTCGCTACTCGATGTTTTCTCAACTTTGCTACTTCGCTTAGACTAAAGAGCGGTTCGACCGTCTTCCGCGTGTTCAAAACAGATATTCAGCAGGTCCATGCAAAATCTGAATAAGATATGACCAAGAAAAACTAGCAAGGCTAAAAAATAAATGGAGGCCGATATATGAAAGAGTGTGAAAAACGGGCTATAATTAGACCGACGTGATCCTCACATTTAGCAGGGTGTTTAGCCAGTAATGAGTTCCTTGGAAATGGCTATTACCCATATCGACCCACTTTTCAAGCAGAAGAAGCAGCTTTGTTGTGGGATTTCGGACGAATATTCAAAAAGGAATGGCGATGACAATAAATGTTTTAGTAGATCTAATGACTAAAAACATCTTGAAAGTGAAATATCGATTTTTGAAAAAGAAGGATCAAATTATATGACGTGGGAGTATAATTTGGCTTTCTTTTATCTTTATACTTCATTCGTTGATACTTATTTATACTTCATTAATATTTCAATAACCTTTATACTTCATTATTTGAAATTTTATCATGCACGCAGAAATTTAGTGAAAGTTTGAAATTTATTAAAACATCCAGATAGGATAAATTGCAACAATTTAAGAGATTGAAGCGCTTTTCCTACTATTAAACTGTTACTAAACTGGCCACTATTCGATAGACGTGAGCATTATTCTCTTCTTGTTCTCTTCATTGAAGAAACGTTATTTCGACCGATTCTCATCAAGCCGTATTACGTGGAATTAAATGTTCGCGTACAGAAACGTGCTTAGTTATTCAAGTTGTTGTACCGCTATCCAATATGAGAAACACAGCACAGGGTATACAAACTATAAAATAATTCACTCAGTATATTGACTCAATTACAGCTGCAAAGTTTAACACAGTACTTCTCTCATCATCGATTAGAAAATTTGAGTAATAGATGCTCTCACTACCGCAGATCAATTGCATGTTTTAAACAGATGCTAACTACATTTGCTACCGTAATGGTCGGTTATGAAGGATACAAAGCATACATGTCGCTTTGATATTTTGTAAGAATATAGCGTAATGTTTCCTCATGGTGTCTGCTAATACTCTTCGCCCACCCCTGACTTCTATTGCGCGTCCACGATCGATTGAATGGGTGTTCCTGATGACTACACCACGACCAGCACGCCAACATGTACCGAATACAACGAAAGCAACCAGCCATAATCTCCCGATTTACAAATCCAATCCTTTAGACACCGAAGGCTCAGTCAAGACGTCTTGACGATGGCGTTCACAATCATGCGGTTACGGAAATCAGAGCACAAGGAGCAGCGGCACATGGTGGACATGATGCTACGATGGCTAGCAACAAACCGGGTTGGAAAATATACCCCAAAGAAACTTCACGAGCGGACGAACGAAAACGAATACGTTGTTACCTCCACTACAAGATTGTAAACGTTTGCCATCAAACACAAGAAATTCGCCGGTTGGTTGAGCTGGGTGGAACATGTTCGTGTTTATCGGTAGCATACCCAGCGTCGAAGGATTGGGTTAGCTTCGCATCGTGAGCCGGCCGACACTCGTAGCCGATCGTTGGCGTGAGCAGGAATATCGTTTTTCTTCCCTGATCTTTTCCCTTCTAGCTTCCCCCATCGCCTCCATCTCTTTCCTGTTGTCTTGTCGGTTTACGGGCGCTGACTAAGCAAACGCCGTAGTTTTTTTACACAAGGCAGAATCGGATGCACCACTTTGGACTGCTTGCCACCACATTGATAAACCCAAGGCGTATAGGAGCGACGATACCAACATAACTCTCCGATCAGAAGAAGCTGGCCTAAGCGTGCGAGCAGAAACTCTAGAATACGTTTATTTTAACGCAGATTTATGCTCACCCGCATCCATGCGACATATTGTAAATTGTGATCGCTTGCAACAGCTTGTAAGCTTATCTGGAATTTCTTTTTACTTCTAACAATTGAAAATAGGTGATTGCTGTTAGCGCTTTCTATTTCAAAGATGGAAAAGAGAAGGATTTGTTGGATTAGCTCGCCAGTTAGTCTTCGATCTGACTGTATGTCAGAGTCCTTGCAAGCCTGGTTGTTTGTTATCGGAAGCCTGGCCATTTAATTTGTAGGCGGCTGGCGATCGAGAAGTCCCTATCTGACAAGCAACAGGCCTATGTGAACAAGAATAAAAGCAGAACAGCATCAACGAAGGCTAGTATTTGATCAATAGGGAAACTCTGATTATGTTGAGCCCGATGGCCGATGATCTCAGAACAAACGGGCAGCCTAAGAAACTTACCGGGCAGACCACAATGGTAACTGGAGTGGCCGCAGTGTTAGTTGAATTTGTCACTATTTCCGATTCGTCTAGGCGTGGTCTGCGTGATTCATCGAATTTGTACCAACGGAAACTCGCTGTACTAAAAATTGTTTTTTACTTTATATTGTGGAAAAACACAGGGCAACATTATTAGCAACAGGCACATTCGTATGCGCATGTAAGTGTTGCAGCAATGCTTGTAAAATTAGATCGGTAAATAAATTCCTTTTACGCGTGTTTTAACAAAGATATCTATTGTGTTATATTCTCACACAACTTGTAAAGCGCTTTCGCAATCAATTGATCTACATTATTATTGTAAATGTGCGTATACAGTCAAATAAAATAGGCGGTAAAAATGTCTAGACATAGTCCCCGAACAGTGCCCTGAAACAAACGACTCGTAAGCGTGACGGTCCATTCAAAAGACTAATCGGTTTCATTGAGCCTCGTAGACGCACGAGGCATTCTACTTACAGCCACTAATTACAGCCGCGAACTACTACATCCGTATGCGGCATGTCTTTAAAGAACAATGTATAACAATAATTTCGGAGGCAAACGTGACACCTAGCCTATTCCATGTCTAATTCAAGCAACCGGTCGTCTCACCGTAGTAATAAGATCCATTCATGTTCCTCGTGCCGTGGCCGTCTGTCAGGGTCTGACGTTAACTCTGGCCGCTTTGGTAAAATCATTTACTCCGTTGACCGAGACAAAAATACGATGTGGCGCGTACGCCGATTTTGAACAATTTCATACCGCCTTTAATATTCTGCTGGCGCCTGATTGGATAGGAATTACGCGTGAAAAAACGATAACTCACACGCTGAGTAAAACGTATCACTCGTCTGTCCACGTATTTTGTATTCTACGAATTTATGCTAGCATGCATTTGGACTTACGTTATTCATGCCCTTCTGACACGTAAAAGCGCAATCTTTGCTGGTGCAAAAATTTTAATGTTTCCTAAACCTGTATTTCCAATGAACTATTGGATTTGAAACACTGAAATCGAAAGATAATTGCATCGAGGCTACGGCGACAAAAACGGACAATATTCCTAATTCAACCTAGGGACCTGCGAAAACTGAAATCTTATATATTCATAGGTTGAGACGAAGGTGACATTAACTATTCTAGACTAGCAGAATAACGTCGGTACAATGTATGCTCATAATTGCTGTTCAAAGCTTTTTTCTTTAGTTTCCATGAATTATTTCACAATGAAATTTGAATTACTTTCAAACTATATTAGCTAAAAAGATCAAATACGGTGTGCACACTGCATTACACACTAGATTTTGAGAGAATCTACCAAGAATTGGGCGCCATTACTCGGAACGCTTTAGCTCTCAGTTAAGTTGACATACTTCTTACATTTTCGGGAATTGGCCTTCTCGTCTCTTTTTTAGAACGGGACTTTCTGGATGCTCTTAAAATTTATGACAAAGTCCGATAGCAACTTCGTGACGCCCGTGTGCATGTAAATGCGTTGTAGAGTAAAAGCGGATCGCACCTAAAAAGTTTCGGGTCTTTAAGGCAAATGAAACCATCCGTTCCTTAACCAAACAACTCATTTTGTCCTATTGTAACATCACAAATGTCTAGTAGAACAAGAGCGTTACACAGTTTCCTTCCAAACGTCATCCGGCAGTAGAGTAGTATGCCCACGCAGCGGAATACAGAACCAACGAAATATGATCAAAACAAGTTTATAGACTAAGCCCACAAATGACTAGGTTATTTCAAAAAAACAAATGTACTCGTTTCGAAGATGAATGTAAACCCACAATATACTGCCGCCTATCAAAAATTGCTGCCATATCTCTCCTGTGCGATCATCGAACTTTGTAAAGCGCCTGCTGTACTCGCCACCCGTAAATTATATAAATACAGAAAAATACTATGTTGACTAGCTGCCCATTGCAATTAGTACATCTTATCCAGCATTCGGTCAACTTTAGCTCAATATATTGACTTATATATTGCATTACATAAACTGCATCGAATGGATCATTCTTGGACTTAACCATAAAAAATCCCTTTTGGGATACAACACAGAACCATTGGAACAATTTATGTAAGGTTTGTTTTTTATTCTTTTACTTAACATAAATGCAATACTTTAATGAATGATTTTATTTTTAGTGTAAGGACACTAAAGCAAGACTTCCACTAACTCTTAGACGTTCATATAATATATAACAATAACTCAAAGTAATGAAATTTGTGAGGCTTTATCAACGACACAGGCGAGTCCTAGATTACCTCATTTCCTCACCGTTTTCACATTTTATGTGTAAGAATTCACGCGTTCAGCCCATTTGGTGCTCCTATCAATAGCGAGATTGTGGCAGCTTCATGAGTCACGAGACCTTACGCCAATGGATAGTCCAACAAGATGAACGGCGGGCTCTTCAACTCATCTTTGCCGACTTTTCATGCGTTATGGTGAATCTATCGTCCTGTCGTTCAAGCAATCCTAATATAAAACAAAACCATCACTTCGTTCTGTCTCTCTGAAGTGAAGCGCCACGGACATGTCCAACAGTAAAGAGACCGCCAATCGAATGTATCCACCTGACTGGAGAGCGGGTGAAGCGAATAATGGCCGCTGAAAACGTGGTGTTTTCAGTCACATCAATTCCGTGGAAGAGGTAAGCGGATAGTTTGGCGTAGACGAGCCTTAAAAACGCCGATGATAAAGAAGTGGAATAGTCTTCACGACGGAATAACATTTCCCAAGCTTTTTGTTCTCGCTCGTCGACAAGACGGTCGTCGCACTGCGAACGAACGCGACCTGTTTCTTTAGGGCAACTTATATTATTATTATTATTATTATTATTATTATTATTATTATTATTAT
>MNPL01013251.1:17694-31374 GCA_002081605.1 Tropilaelaps mercedesae
AAAAACCGTTTGTAATAATACCAATCCTTGTTGCGGATCTTTTACCCAAGGTTACGATACAGTACTACTACTGGTACTTACAGATAGGCTTAAATGCACCAATAACTTCACGTAGCGTCATCCAAACTACCTTGATGATACATCAGCAGCCATTTGGGGATCTCTAACTCTGATTCTCAAAATGCTTGTAGCCATCTTAGAAGTGGTGTAGTTAGTGGCTTCTTTAGACATCAACCACTGTAAAGTGGTAAATTAATACGCACGCCCTGTAAAGAGCAGTGACCAAGTTTTTAGCGAATTTTTTATTATTTGATTACGTGTTTATGAAATGTTAGCGGCATCACATTTCTTTTTCATCATTCACGTAAATAACAATATGGGTTAATAAAATCATATTTTATACAAACATTTATTGGGGCTTTTGAATAAATCCCGCTGACTAGACTTACATAATGCTACAATCGCTATAAGTCAGACAAAAACGTCGCGGTGGAATAACATTATGAAGTCGATGCTCCTTTTGTTAAAATAAATAAAAATTTCATGCAAAACCATGGTTCAGGGTTATGCCTGGGTTCTAGGTAAAATTGAAAAAATAGACGTTGTAATATATCGCGTTTCACTCAATTTTCTTAGAAATGCATTTTATGTTTTTAGCCTTGAACATTTTATATAACACGACCATCATAGAAGTCTAGTTCCAAGGCACCAACTTACGGACAGACAAATGAGACCAATTCCCGGTTCATTGATATTTAAGTTATAAGCTTTTTTTTATAAATTTATGCAAAAAGCAATAAACGTAGTACAAAAGACTTCTTTAGAGACATAAATATGATAGATTTATTTACAGGCTGGGTTGATTTACACAAACAATGTTCTCTCTATATCCATCTGTTATTTCATTCTTAATCATATTATTACCATTATTATTCTTGATGTAATTTTTATCATAGCACCGTACTTCGGCGCCGCCACTACGCTCAGATCACGATGATAGACAAATTATATTACAGTACAATTCCTTAGAGTGCAGTTGTTATCATTGTCACTGTTACTATTATGAAACATTTAATTAAATATCTAGCTATTATACACGGTCATATAGTATTTCATCGCATTGTATATATATATATGTATATATATATATATATATATATATATATATATATAGCCCTCATAAGCATTTCTCGCGTTTTCGCGGACAAGCCACTTTCTTGCAAACGTTTCTCTTGCACAGTGTTTTTACAGTCACTATCGCAGGAAAAGCGTCGGGCTCACCTGTCAACATCATAATTAGTTATTTTTCGGGACAGGTTCGTTTTTTGCATGCACACGCACACTATAAAACTCAAACCAAAACACAATGACACACCATCTCCTTCCTAGTCTATTGCAATAGATAGTACCATCTGCTACCGGTTTTACGTGGTTCAATTGGGTATGGTGCATCAACCCACCATGGCCACCACGGCTAAACAACTTTGCCCGTGACAATGCTACACAGACGTCAACCAATCGATCAACTAATTATTAATATTTAATATGACCCACTAATACAACTCAGAGAATTCAGCGCCGTCCACGTTCCTTCTTACTGTTATATTCGCCCTACTGTTTTCCTTTTCTTCGATCCCGATGAATATCTATTTATATATACTCGCTGGGTGCTATATTTAGCGAAGTGTAGGGCCATCACATAAACACTAGTATGTTTCCTGTACATATGTATATATACACAACACAATCAGTGAAGAGAGACAGTTAATTGCCTCTGTCCATCGATCCACGTACCGAATCCTTTCCGACCCCGTGTTCCTGCGCGTGGAGATCACCCTTCTGCTCTATTTAACACCAGGTTCACTCGACTACGTCTTTTGTCCCTCAGTGGCAAGGGTTCCTTGTTCTTGCCATTTGGCCTTGCCATCATGTACCTGCGTCTGCAGCCATCTATAGTTCATTAGTCGCATTAATGCAGTTCATTAGTCGTGATTAGCCATATACCCGTGGCAAATTGGCTTTCATCGCATTGTCTCAAACGAATGATACGCTGGCTAGCAGATAGACAACCCTGTCCAAGTCACGATGGTAATGCACTCCGCATGTATCATATGTACTAACGCAGTTTTATCTTAGTCTCACTTTAGAGCAGCGCGGGTGCATGACGAGCGGTCATATGTTGTAACAACAACTATAATCAACTCCAGAAAAAACGGGTGACGCCGTGAAATTCTTTGGGTCGCTGGATGGGTCGCGTCACGTAGCGGAAACATGACGTATCTTTGATCCAAACTTAGTGAGAACAACGTCAGCATGAAGTTAATATTATCCGCAGCATGTATAAATGCTTGACTATAGTCCAAATATGACGTCATCATTGTAAGTGGTGTCGTCGATAAGAGTTGCGGTCAAATGCATCGATAAAACGAAACTGGTTACAGAGTACAGTATACGATGGGACGACTGCAGAAAGACGCAACTCTTTCAATGAAAAACAGCCATATAATTAGACCTTTATAGCCTGGACTGGCTTTGTTTTGCTCGCCTCAGTGGCAGCTATTGGCCAACCAATTCTAGCAGCATGTTGTTCGTGATGTCCTGCGGCGTTTTCGCCGTATCTAGTCATTACTGGGCTAGATAAAACGTTTTCTGCGGCCTAAGAAACAATTAGGCTGGTAGACAGTTGCCTTCTACGTTGTCGTAGTGTCTGGTTCCACCAATTCAAGTGGCGGCGGAGTAGAGATCATCGGCTGTGGAGAAGGCTGGATGGTCGGAGTTGTGGCCTTCGGTGCACCGAGCATCTCGTCGAGACTCTGGATCGTCAAGGGATTACGCTTAACGCCAACCGAATTATCCGAAACTGAGCCCTGCGAGTTGTCTGCAATGAAACCAAAAAGCCCGAGCAACCAATTAATTACTATGACTACGCTCGACAACAACCGAGTAGGCTTGTCAAACGGGGTTAGCTCTGCAAATGGCAGACGTGAGAGAAGGCTTGAGCACTTACCATTGCTAGACGGCATATTGGCCTGGCCGTTGGCACCTACGGAATCGTCGAGTCCATCATCGTCATCGTCGTCGTCGTCCTCGTCGACGTCAAGCTTTGCACGAAGTGGACTTTTGCGTCGTTGCTTTGAAGGTTTAACGGGACTTACGCTGATCTCCGTACCGAGCAAGCCACCGAGGTCGAATATCTCGTCATCGGGTAGATCGCTCCTGAGACCTCCGTCAAGGTCGGGATCGCCCTCGGTACCGTCCGCGCCCTCAAGACCCTCGAGAGGCACTTCCGACACCTCGACCCCGTCGCCGTTCAACTCGAGCAGTTGCGCCCGATCGCCCCCGCTACCACTACCACCGCTGTTGGCATCGACGCGTTTTCGTTGCGTGATCTTCATGCGCGCCTTCCGTTCGGTACGCACCTCAGTCACCTGAAGCTGCAGATCTTTGTTGGCCACCACCCTACCAAGGAGATCGCCGTCCGTGTCGTCGTGCGGCGCCGCGGCCGACTTGCAGTCCTTGGTGAGCATGTCGTAGAGACCCTTGTTGCGCGAGATGGTCTCCGATTCGATGGTGATCACCTTGGGCTTTGCCTTTACAGGCTTGTCGTCCTCGACGTCGGTGGACGAATCGTCGTCCAGGTTGATCACCTCAGGTTTTCGAGCCACTGCAGCATGCAGGAAGCCATGCTCTGGCGGTTGGGCAGTATTTCTGAAGGGGTTTGGGCGTGCCATGCAGAGTTGGTCGAGTGTTTGTGGCAGCCTCATAGCGATGACGCGCTCGCATGGCAAACGCAGGTATACCCCGCGAGGCGTCTTCATCACGAACAGCTCGCTGCCAGCGGGCACATGTACCGGCAGTTCATTGGCCAGCCCAATTGAGAGGGTCCGCGGCACCTTCATCTTCTGCACCGTCATGCCCTGCTTTATTAGTTGGTGGACCAAGGCCGTGCTGGCGTTGACCCCCATAGCGCCCATGGGGGTCGGCACCAACTGTCCGGTCTTGTAGTCTCGAATCATGCCCACCCTAGGAGGATACGTGTTATAGCCTCCTCGACCGCCATTCATCAGACCTACTCCTCCGTAGCCGCAACGGCCGCCAAGTTGAGCAGCTTTTTTCTCCTGTTCGTATGAGATTTTGGCAAGTTTTTTCTCATATTTTGTCAACTTCTGGTCCTTCTGGTCAAGAAGAAGTGACTCGTGCTCAAAAGGAAGTTTGGTAAAGGCGGTCGAATTCGTCGCGACGATCTCTTTCATGATTGGATCGGTAAACGACTCACTTTTGTTGGAGTGATCTTCGACTGGCGGGTCAGTCTCATCCTCATGAATTAACGTCGACACATCCTTCCACGTCAGCTTTGCTTCGGGATTCATCTCATCGACTACGCGATCAGACATTCCCTGTTTATTAACCTGAAATGTTCAGCAGTAACATTAGGCATTTCTAGGTATCCGTACGTCGCGAACCGCCATGTATCGATTGGTACAGCGTCAATACACGTCAGCGTCAACTTTCCCTCAGCGCTTTGCCACGATCTAGTCTGACTCTATGATCTTAAAGTACTTTGCTACTGAAGTCTTTCGTTCGACCTGTTTTCTATCTTTGCCCGCTTTTTTCCCAACAATCCCGGATCTGAACCTGACCGGTGGACTTGGCGCGCACTCAAACCAGCTGATTCAATGCGCCCAGTTATGTCTGACCGGTGCCCTAAAATCAGCCTGCCCTCGCAGATGACAGCAGGAAAGGAACAGCGAGCGATGCAGACAAAAATAAAACAAGAAAAAGCTTGTACCGAAGCAGACTGTGTACGAGAAGCTGGCTTAAAAGACACCTACGCATCTACAAACATCGACCTTGATCGCCGCATAATTTTCCTACCTGTCGATCGTAAATTCTCTTCTCTAGCGAGTTATCACAGACAAATCGGTAGATATAGCAGGGTTTCTGCTGTCCGTATCTATAAACCCTGCACACCGCTTGCGCGTCGTGGCACGGGTTCCAGGAAGCATCGAGCACAATGATGCGGTTCGCCCCTATCAGGTTGATTCCGAGACATCCGGCACGAGTTGACAGTAGGAAAAGCGCTACACACGGATTACGGTTGAAGTCGTTAATCAGCTTCTCACGGTCCTGTCCAGAAGTACTACCATCCAAACCTAAAACGTCAGATAGTGAACATGAAACGTTCTGGTAATAACTGCTCTTATCGGGCACATCCTCTGAGGGAGCAGGTGTTCTTGTCACCAGAGCAACAAAATACTACGAACGTTGAAGTACTTACGAAAATAGGTCCTGTTTCTGACCCACTTGTCAGTGTAGGGTAAGCCTGGTCGAGGCGGTAAATCACGCGCTTGCAGGAACCGCTCAACGATGTCCAGTGTAAGTAGAGATTGAGTGAAGACGAGAAGCTTATCTCCAATTTTCATTGCGATGTCGATCATCTCCATGAGCAGGACCATCTTGTGACTATTAGTGATATCATCCGGTTTATAGTTCTCAAAAATTTCGTATGCCTAAAGGATATCCAAAATGGTGCAACTATTATTAACTCACGTATATTCTATTCGGTCGATTCGGTTAAGTTGCCGAAACGGTACGGGCTGGATCAAGTTAGAGGTGAATCATGTGGACTGTAGGGGGCCGGCAAGGCTTAACTCTCTCTCAACCGACTTTGACTTACCCATTCATAGGAGATCTTGTTAAGTTCTTCGTCAACCTTGGCTGGCACTGTTTCCACTGGAGGTGGGGGCTCTTTTTTCTTGCGGCCCCGCTTCTTTTTGACGATGTCTTTGCCTTCGTCTTTCTCCTCAGTCATACCTTCAGGTTCCAACAAACTCTCGCCATCCTCTCCAGGCGCCTTCCTCGGAGTGCAAACGCCGCTAGTACCCTCCGCCGTAGCATCGTCTATGTCCAGATCCATCACGGCCGTTGGCGGTAGACCCTTTTTGTTCCTGACTAGATTGTACAGAATATCCGGATGATTCCAGATCTTACAACACACGGCAAAAATCTTGAGAGGATTAGCCGAATTGTCTGAATCAGTAACGAACTCGCGGACGAGCGCCGAATAGAGAGCGCGCTGTACTTCCGTCATGCGTATCATTATCACGTGCTCCTCTTTGTGAGGCAAGGCATCCTTGAGGACACCATGGCCTCTGCGCTGTACAAACCCAATCAACAGCGAGTGCAGGACGTGCGCGCGAAACTTCATTAGCTGCCGATCTTTTGGCGTCGAATCGACACACTGACCGTTCTGAATCGGCCGCTCAAACATGTTTGTAAACTCCATTTTCGTGCCGAGATACGCTGGCCGAACGAAGTCCACCATGCACCAGTATTCGATCAGGTTGTTCTGCAGCGGATAGCCCGTAAGGACAACACGACGACGCGTCTTGATGTCCTTGAGCGCGGAAGAGGTAGATGCGTTGCAGTTTTTGATGCGATGGCCCTCATCACAAACCACAAGGTCAGGTCCAGGATTAACTAACGCCTCATAGACTTCTTCAAGCAGCGCGCGGTCTCGGCGCAGCGTTTCCTCTGTGTCCTGAGCGTTGTTGGCCTTTTTCCTTCCCTTTGGTTTGTAGGTCTTCTTCAGAGCCAGCGTGCGGTACATTTCGTAGCCCATGAGCAAAACGCCCCCCTGATCTTCCCAGTCCCTCGTTATTCTGTGACGCGCCGGCGTCGTTTTGTAAGCTTCATTAAGTAGAAATACGGGGTAATTGCGGGGTCGGACATGACCGTCGCTGATCAATGAGGGATGCACCTGGTCCTCCTTCGGTGCCCATTTATCAAATTCAGCTGTAACAGGAACAAGGAATGGAATTATAAAAACATTGCTACTCTTGTAGAGTCAATCTTGGAGGCACAGGCAGGAATCCTATATAAATTTGGTATTATTACATAAAATGTCAGTATTTTTACACAACGCGCCAGCAAAAAGCGTCGGGTCAGCAAAAAAATTCGATCGTCGGACAAACAACCTACCTTGCCAATTCTGAATAGTGTTGATAGGCGTAATAACTAGTACTTTGCGTGCCGAGGTGTGCCGAAGGAAAACGTCAACAAATGTTATCACTTGGATCGTTTTGCCAAGGCCCATGCTATGGGCTAAAATGCAACCGAAACCTGGTGTCGTTTCGAATCGTTCTTTGCTTTCGACGACGTTCTCATAGAGAAAGCGCACTCCGCCTATCTGATGTGGTTTTATAATCGGAGCGAGCTGGGGTGCAATAAATAGGTCCTCTTCGTCGTCATCGTGTCCAACGTTAATGAGGACACGCCCCTGCTCATCTCGGATAGGATGCACCAACGTCGTGAGGTCCAACTCCTCATCTTCGTCGTCCGACTCGTCGCTCACATTGATCACATCGCAGTCTTTGCCATCTTCCGGACTCGTGTCGTCTTCATCGCCTGACGACAACTCAATGACATCGCCGTCCCGTACTCTGTCTCGGTCTTTTTCCTTCTTTTTCAATCGTTTCTCCACTTCCTTTACAACCGTGACGGTATCCGACTCCTCCTGAACCTCAGTGGCAACCTTCGTAGTATCATCACGCGTGGCGCTCCGGTTCTCCACGCCGACCTCGTCGCTTGTGGACGTTGCCCCTCTATCGGCAACTTCCGGTTTTGTTTCATAATTAAGCGGCTTGCTCAGTTGTCCTCGTAGCTCTTTCAGAAGATTGAGTGCCCTTTGCCTCTGTTTTTGCAGCCGATCCATACGCTCTTTTTCTTCCTTCTGGGCACGTTTCGTCCTTTCATCCAGCGAAGCCTCGTCTTTGATATCCTTGATATTTCTCCGGAGATGAAGTTTCGACTTTTTGTCCGCTTCATCGGTGTCATCTTCATCCTTCACCTCCCCATCTTTATCCTTATCTTTTTTATCTCCACCCTGATCGTTATCATCTTTGCCATTGGCCCCGCCCTTGCCATTGCCCCCATTCTTATCTTTGCCATTGCCGTTGTCACCATCCTTGCCGCTGCCGCTTTCACCATTCTCCTTCTTCGATGAGCCTCGGCATCTATCACCGTTCGTAGCACCCATCTGAAACAGCGAACATTCCGTTCACTCTTCACGTCTCGTACGCCTCTCGTATGTTGAGGGATGATCACCCAAGCTTACCAAAAAGTATAAAGGGCATGAAGTAATACATAAATATAAAAAACTGGATGATAAGGATGGGGTGTGATAGCAGGCTCACCTTCGATGGGTCGTCGTCTTCAGTTTCCGTTTTGGCACTCTCTATCGTGTTTGTTGACTCCTGGGTGGACTCGTCCTTCTCGGTGATGTTATCGTCCCTCGTCGATCCGTTATCTGCCCCACCCGGCTCGCCGGTTACGCCAACCCCCATCGCCACCCTTACGCATCCTTCCTCAACGGGCGCATTACTAAGCGCATTTTCATCCTGCGATAACACAGATGCCAAGCGTTTCGATGGATCACTGGTCAATAAGTCTCCCTCACGTTTGACGCCTCGTTGCTCTCCTGCTTGCAACTGCTGCGGAAGCTGCTGATGAGGCTGTTGTGGCCCCATCAGTTGTTGATCAGCAGGACCGAAGCCTGAATACATAGGATGCTGACCAGAGAGCGTGTGCTGAGGCGGTAGCGGTTGGCTGATTGAGCCCATCCCGTGTGGTTGACTGATTCCGCTACCGTTATGCATAGGAGGTTGCATACCTGGAGGGCATTGGCCTCCCATCACAGGACCATTGGCGTCTATCCGCCCGCCAGACTCCATGGGGTAACCGGGTGGGCCTGGAGAACCCTGTGAGTAAGGATTGTACTCCGGAGGAAGACCTACACCCATTGGGGTACCCATAGGGGATGGTGGTGGACAATACTGACCGGGAATTGGTGTCATGTGCCCCATATGGCCTGGATGAGGCTGCATAAGAGTTGGGGGCGGCGCAGGCGTAGGCTCTGGAGCGGATTCTTTTACTGCAAATATTACAGAAAATCACCCGTATATCAACATACCTGCACAAGCAAGAATGCTCGACCTTTATTTCGTCTTATATTTTTAATCTGTAGATTTTTCGAGCCCTTGGAATTAATCTTCGTTAAGACCCTCAATCATATCCTCTTACGGGCAGAAAGAAGACGTTCGAGGCCGTTGCCACTGCAACTAATTTATTTTAAATGCAAAATATAATTTGGGACACATGAAACATCAAAATATTTAGTTCAAATGACGCTACCAGGCCGACGCCTTTTTGAGATGAAATTACCTTTCTTAGTTCTTCTCCGATATTTTTTGGGTTCAGCAGGTTGCGGTCCCGCCTGTGGAGGCGGCACCTGTTGCGTCGACGTCATCGGTGGATATTGTTGTTGAGGCGGTGGTGGTAGATTCCCTTGTGGTGGCGTGGGAGCCGGCGGATAACCCTGCTGGCCACCGTACGGGGAAAACATCTGCGGTTGTTGTTGACCCTGTACGGGGCCCTGACTAGGCGATGGAGGTGGAACCGATGCTCTGTTTAAGCTCGGGCTACTTGGGTAGGGCGAAGGTGGGAGGGGTTCGTTTTTTACCGGTCCATACGGCGTCGTTTCGCAATAACCCTGGTCAAAGTATGCACCAGTAGTGGGTGGGCCGCCATGCTGTGACGAATGAGCGTAGGCGCCCGCCCCACCGAACTGATCGAACTGCTGATGTGCAGGTGGAGGCGCGTACTGACTATTACTTTGAGAACCCATCGGTCCCGGCGTGCCGTTGAACGCGTTCGCCTGTGGAATGTTTGGATTGTACATGCCCACCTGTGAATGGGACGTCTGTGTGGTGGTGTACCCTTGCGAATCGGTCGGGTAGTAACTCTGAGGGGCCTGTGGGTATTGGTCATATTGTCGGCTACTGGGCGACGGTGTTGGAGGAGCTAGACTTCCCTGGCCATCCGGTGAATAGCCCCACCACTGATCGCTAGGTCCTAAAGCAGTATTGGCATTCTGTGACGAATAGTAGCCGGCCAGGTCTTGTTGATTGATCGGAGGCGGACCTCCAACTGTCTGTTGCATATCCGGCGGAGGATACTATAATACCCAAAATGAAGAATAATATTATAAGATTATGCTACGCATAAAAAGACAAGAAATGCCATTTTTTATTTGCGAGTGCTGAAAGCCGGAGATTTTTCATATGGATTACTATATCAGACTATATTTTGACTTAATTGAAACCATCACCCTCATTTATTAAAGCATATAAAAGAACTTATCAACTTGGTAAACAAGCAGATATAAAGTCGCTTCGATGCGTGGGTGTCTTGCAGCACTTGGACAGGTGATCGCGTGGTTTTAAAGGGTGACGATTCTGCTGTCCCTCTGTGCATCACTTTGGAATGAGAATATCGCACATCGTCTAGCAAGCTGATCGATTAGTACGCTTTACCCTTTGGTCTTGTGGTGTTTGTTGTGGAGGTGGAGGTCCAAATGACTGTGGAGGCATATTGGGATCCCCCTGGGTTGAGTAAGGGTATTCCCCCGGCAGTGGTCCCGGTGGCTGGTACCATCCTCCGGGACCCCCTTGCGGTGCGGTCTGATAGCCGGAAATTGAACTCTGCGACGGCCCTGGACCCCACTGATGCCCGTATGGATCAGAGGGGCCTGTGCCGGGGGGTTTAGAAGCGTTGTCCAACATTCCTGTCAAATTACCCATTGAAATGTTCTTCTTATTAGATCAAAAATGCATTTGAAGAAACAGCAATTCTACCTCTCAAGGCGACTACGAATGTGGTATAAAAGTGTGATACAATGTCGCCATCAAAATGAACCGAGGCCCAATACGTTAGAATATGCGAAGCGGCTTCATATTATCATTGCATTCCAATGTTTTTATATACATTTTGCTACACCTTCCCGCTTCCTTCTTAATTATACGGAATATTTTCTTGTTGAACAAAGTAAATGATTTGCTACAAGAGACATCAAACATTTAGTCAAACACTTTCACCATGACGCCTAACCACAATCTGGGTATTAGTCTAACGCCGTCGAAACAATAAAGGTATTCACTGCCATTGTATCAAGTGGTAGACTAAAGACCGAAGTCGAGCAACAGCATAACTGACGAAGAGTCAAAAGTGCAATGTGGTTTAACTTGACCGTAGTTTCGAACTTACGTTCTAGAGCTGAAAGACCCGACGACTGAGGTGGCGGTTGCTGTTGCTGTTGTGGTGCCATGTTGGCCTGTGGCTGCTGCAAAGGAGGGCCGCCCGGCACACCCTCCATCCATGGCGGGGTGGCCATTTTCCAGCTGTTCTCAATGGTAAAGCCGCCTACACTGGCGGCTCACCGACCCCAGGCCGCCTTGACAGCGGAACTCATCACGTACGCGAGACGCGGCAACACCGGTGCAAACGTCGTCAGGTTCTCTGAAAACGCAACTGGAGGTAAAAAAAATCCATTCACAGACACACGCAAAATACATAAATTGATGTTTAATAAGAAGTTCGTAAAGAGATGATCATATTGCATAATAGAATTCGCGTTTAATTTGTGTAAGAGGTATTATCATTTCTTTTTCAATATACTTACGGTGCTGCGTGTAGTCTATATTAATAATGATACACTAAAAGGAGGTCACCGTTGCGAATCAGCAATGTATCAAAAATGTTGTCGCTTTTGCATTAGAAGCACTTGTTACTTGTAATGCTGGTATTCAAAAAACTTGGAGTTGGAGTATGTTCGAAATTTCCTCCGACTGTAAAAATATCTATCCTGCAATATGAAAATATATTTCCGACGGCGTTCGTAATTCCGTGACTAGAAATATTACCCAGTGCGGTCCTTTATCCCCATCTGCTGCTCATTCTTCATAGATGTGAAGCATACAAGGCTTTTCAATTTCTTCCAAACATAAAAATTCACGTGTGCTAAGTCGAGTTCCACGTTGGACACCTAATATCACTATTCGTTATCAGCACTCTTTCGAGAAACAGAATTTCCCATTTTACCATTACTCATCAAGTATTGTGTAATGAAGCCCTCTCGTGAATAAAACGGTCTTTCAACGCTGCGTTAAATGATGAACCGTTTATAAAATAACTGCAATTTTCTCTGATGAAGTACCTGGACGAGCGTACATTCTTCAGTATCGTCAAGATCCGTCACTGTCAAACGGGTGAAGTGAGATCAAGTTAAAAATCGCGTTGGTTGACATTCCGCGAGAAAACAATTAAGAATATCGTCCAAAAAATATTTTCTCGCGCTATAAACTATGTATTATCACTATCAGAGATAATTTTAAACGTCCTTTTTGAATGTCAGCGTCACCGTCGAAATCATAGAAGATTTTATAGATATAAGACACATATTTTAAACCTTTTTTGGTGCATATTCCCAGCAAAATGACACAAAGTACATTTGAGACGTAATAAGCTTATTATAGTCAAGTCGGTGTGAATAATTAAATATCACGTAGTATTGATGCCGTTCATGATTACTGGGCTCACGTCCTGTAAATTCGATGCTATCGTGCTCGGCTACTGCAGCGCTCGATGCAAAGAGTTTGCATCGGAGTTCATAAAATCTTTAACAGTTCTGAATCGTTATATGCTAACAGTATAGCCGGAGTTTTATGGTCCGGAGTAGCAAATAAATCTTAATAGCTTCTATCAAGTCATTAGTCTGGTTATTTGGAATTCCGTCGGTTAAACCAAATATCTACCTAGGTCTTACCTAAGCAAATTAACTTATAATCTGTCCATTTAATTACTCGGTTAAAGTGAAAAGTGTAGGTGAATATTAAGCTGAACATAGCAGATGCCGAGAATGCTACAAATACATCATGGCACACCTGTCTTAATTCTTATAACGAGCCCTATTTTTTATTCTGCTCCATAGCTAACAAATCGCTTGGAGACAATGAGCGATTTAATTTGACTCCTATAGACAAATTCGGGAAAGCTATTTGCTGCTCAAAAAGTGCTATTTCATTTAAGTCCATTAACTATACGAATTTAATATTCTCAGAACATTTTTGGTGTCAAAATCTTATTGCGTCATGCAGTTGAGTTGTGCTCAATTATTGAAACTCAATTGGTATCCCTTTCTAATTTCAAGTTATTCTCCAGGTGAATGATTTTTTAACGTTAGACCTCTAAAGTTTTAGCAATGTAAACAATTTTACGAAGCGTCAGTACAGCCTTACGAATTGGCAATGATAAAGCTGCAACACGACGGACATACCTGAACACTGGATTGATGATTATTATTAGTGTGAGTTGCAGGTTATTTGCTGTGTAATATAAATATTCGTCTTTTTTTCAATATTTTTTCGCTACAAACACCATTTTACCAATACAACTTGCTGATAATACATTTCGAAAGACTCAGCTAATACGCTTGTGTCGAAGAAGCTGTAGCGATGGTCTGCGTTGCAATTTTTACTGCTCATGAGCGATTGACTGGTGTGCATGCATAAATAGCCAGTGAATCTAACCTATGAAGATGCGATGGCAATAGCTCACAGATTTTAACTAGTTTAAAAAAGTTTTTTAACTGGATAAAATTAGTCATATTTATATATATGTATATATATATTTTTTTAGGGCTGACCATCACTCAACATTTAATGTCCGGTAGCACTTTTTGCATTACTGCGTAAGACGGACCTCATAAATGTAAACGTGCAACGGCGGGGATCGAACCCGTGCACCTACGTGTCTCCTCCGGTCGCAAGGCACACGAATGCACCA
>MNPL01013262.1:18839-30440 GCA_002081605.1 Tropilaelaps mercedesae
CCTTAACAACGACAAATCTGTAGAATCCTATGCGTTTCCACCAGCTAATGCAAATGTGCGGCGACACCTCGGCCGTTTCGAGGGACAGAGATAGCCAATTCTGGGCCAATGACTTCTTCGCTGCCCAGAACGTCCGATAGAGATCGGCTGAACGGCCAAGGTCGCCGATCCGAGCTCCGACACGCTCCACCGAGCGGATAGCCTTTCCAGGGGGGTCTGCACGAGTCTGCATACGGCTCCCGTCCGAGGGACAGGTTCGGAGAACGATTCAAGATCGACTCACTCACAGCAGCTAACATCAACGGACAGCATCGGACAATCGCGTCCTCGCGCAGCTGCACAACGCTTCGGATAATCGGAGACGCATCTATACGCAGAGAATTCCGAGAGAAGATGTAGTTGCAAACTTCGAAACGAAAACCCACCACCTCAAAGGGGCGCTTACATGGCCGGTGCAGAAACGGCGCCCTTTTCTCTCGGCGGCGTTCGTTTGTTGGCCGAACCTTTGCTTGATTTGAAGCAGAATAAAGCAAAGTCATGTCGTTACGAGTGACGAGCGTCTGCAGGGTAACGTCAGGTCTAAGCGAGCAAACGTCGCGTCAGGTTTGACACCACAAGGATTTGTCTAAGTACCTCTTTCTCTCTCTGTGTGTGTGTGTGTGTGTGTGTGTCAAGCAAATCCTCTAGAAAGCCTTCTAACCTAGGTGATACGCGCAATCGTCGACTTTGACTACCTACGTGTACCTATTTTGACATGATCGAAATTCTTCGCAAGATCCGCCAATAGTCTTCTTGATGTTCTTCAGCATTCACTATACGGATTGTCTTCATGCGGCATTTGACGATAGACCTCGTTATCGAGGCAGATCCTATGAGAGGCGCTGCCTATGAGGAGGGACTCACTCATCTTCTGCAACCGTTATCCTTTTTACGGGGGGTCAAGGAGACGGTTTCGTAGGAGCGGCTCTTCCTTTAACAAGATATAATGACATAGCATGATAATATAGCATTCAAATGTCAGCTGGCGTCTTCATTTGAAGTTTGTTGCAAGGGGCCATTTTAGGCGGGATTCAGTCGCGCTTCTTCGCGAGGCATTCGGCGTGACGAAAGTTTTCGTGCTCATTTCCGTGCCGCCTGAGGCTGTCACAATCTCGCATACGTCATACCCCCGCCGCCGCCGCCGCCGCCGAAGTACTTAACAACACCCCCCATTTTACGCCGGCCAACTTCAAGGAGGCTAAAATCAAGGAGACGAAACACACCTCGCGCCTTCACACGGAATGCGCCTAGAGGCCTGTCTGAAGATATTCTGAAAAACGGCGGTTGCTTTTTTCCTTCTTACGTTAAGGTGCGAAGCATCGCTGGATTTGCTAATAAACTATTTTTGTCAAAGTGTCAGTGTCCAAGCTTTATTTATTATTAGCGCAGTGCAAAGCGCAGAGCGTTTCATCAGCTCGAGCAGAAGACCCATCGGCAAGGTGACCGCTCGCACGCGTAACAAACGACCTTTGTGCGTGTTTGTCTAGAGCCCCCACCACCACCCCCTCGCTGCTTGGAGTCGTCATCATCATCATCGTCATCAGAGGCCGGAGGCTGCTGTTATCAGTGATGTGGTGGTCGGAGGCGGTGGCGCCTTCACTCATCGATGGCCCCCATTCACATTTGGGTTGTTAGCGATGCCAATCAATCTAAGGAGGAGAAGGATTTGCTGCCTGACCGACACGCCGAACACGAGTCGGCTTAGGCATTAGCTTCACTTCGACCACAAAGTCTGCGGCGGTTTCTGCCTAAGCCGATTCCGCTTTCCAGCGATTTTACCGAGATAACTTTAAACGAAAAACCCAAATAGAGACCTAAATAAAAGTGATACATTGCTGTATATATGCGCTTCAGCAAACTCCTGGGTAAGGTTCGTTCGAAGAAGAACTCACGTCCACGTCGATGTTTACTGGTTGGCGTCGCGCGTAAAATTCTAGCGAGAAGTTCTGAGAAGAAGACATCATGGCGTGGCGCACACCGTAACGAACACGTCGAGAATTTCCACGAAGATGGGCGCCACAGATTCGCCGAGGCAGTTAGACGTTCGGCATTGACGTGTCTATTTCCCTGAACAAAACTCCCTACAAACACGCACCTGAGTCGAGAGCCGTGGTCGGGGGGGGGGGCAAAGGAGAGGCTGAGTCCTGGCGACGAAGTTAAGGCCATAGCCTCCCTGACACGTTCCACTGTGTGTCCTTGTCGGAGGGTCCGTAACTCTTCGTCGTCTGGAGGGAGGCGTCTGAAAATTGTGCGCTTCTGTCACGGCTGGCAGAAAGAGATGAGATTGTGACTACGTTCTAAATTTACGAAAAAAAAAACTAGGTTAATTTGGCCCCGTTCCGCTGTACAGTCGCGGATCAAACAAAGTTCGCATTTATATTAGTCTGTGTCACACTAACAAGCACACGAATGCGACGAGATGACATCTTCCTCCGCCAGACGCCTCCTGCTCCTGCTCCTGTATTTATCGCACAGTCCAACATCTGCAGATGATATGAACATGCATAAGTACGAAGATGGCGGACGCCAGAGACGGCGCGAGCGGCCATCTTTTTTCGTCACCGCGACGAGGTCAAGTTAGTCGGATTTCAACCACGTCTAGATGGCTTCTCATGATGGCGTGAATACTGGACCAGCCACTTGCGCTTGGCGTGACGCTGGCCACGCTCGATATCGCCACGCATGCAACTCAGGTTCGATGCGAAGCGTATTTCCATCTGACGCGGCCGCCGGACCGCCAAGACCGAGTGGGAGTTTTTTTCCTGGGAGTGTCGTCTGAGTCTGCTCCTTCGATCAGACGCGTCGAGACGTGAGAGTCGTCCGGCCGATTCTTCGGTGGGAGCCGAGACGACGGGCCAGGGACGGGCTAACCGCGAAGAGTCACGAAGAATTCAGATATCGACCGTCTACTGTCTATTGAAGGTCCCTGGCGGCGGCGGCAGCAGCTTCATGGCGCCCGTCTTCGCCATGCCATCGATGGGCCGATCCCTGAAGCGCCGGCGGCCAATCGCACTCTGAGTAGATCGGGGACAGATAGCGAATTGCACAACGTTTAGACCTGATATGAATCAGGGACCGTCGTCATGGGGCAGTCCCACCAGAAAGGCAGACAAAAATGAATCCCTTACACAAATATACCACCACCACCACCACCACCACCGCCGCCGCCCGCCTCTGAGGAGACTTGCGGAGAAGTTTCCTCACGCACCCCCTCCCGCCACTTCCCCGTCCAAAGTGGTGGCCTGGATAAGGCCTAGCAAGCGATGGTGAACGACAGTTGGATCTCTCGGCAGAGTCGTGTCCGGCGTTCGTGCAGGCGGGTTTTTGCCCGTGGCAAATGCATTTGTGGTCTCCTGTCCGCCATTGAACATACAACGCTAATAAATTGTGCTGCTCCTCTACTTGGTCTGATCCGATGCTTTGGCAGATGGATCATCTCTGCTGGAACGAAGTTGCCACGTCGCTGTGCGGACAGACCCATAACTATCTACAACGAGCCGGTAGTGAATTCCTGCGAGGAATAGCTCATTTAAAACTTCGATTCAAGTCTTCGAAATGTTCTGTTCGCGCGCACCACCCGGCCAGACTCGCAGCAGCAGCAGCAGCAGCTGCACTAAAATGTTTGTTCGGAAAAACCGCGTCTGCCGATGAAATGTCAGCATCTTTAGCTACTGCAGACATCAGATTGACTTCTGGAGACCAGCCAGGATCGGTGAGTCTGTTTCAGAGTGACTACGCGATCCAAGCGCTTTCTCCAGACTTGCCCCAGCGGAACTTGCTAACTTCCGCTATAGTGATGCTGACGACCTACTCGTGTGCCTGGATGACCGCGTGATCTGCGGTCGAGTCACGTGGAAGTCGCGTCCATTCTTCGCTCGACGTCGAAACCAAATATTACGCCGATCTGGTGGCACCCCTTTCTCCTCGTAGGTATTAGGCACTTGGCTGCGCATCAAAGTGATGCTACAGAGAGAGGAATAGATAGAACGAGTGTGTGTGTGTGTGTGTGTGTGGGCTGGTCTGCACAATGCAATCATAGGCTAGGCACACATATCGGTCGATTTTGTGGACCTCCGGTAAGTTGGTCGAGGGGTGCACCTGAGGGCGCCTGCCACGGAGACAGCTTCGTGTGTGCTCATCCATCTATGGCGCCACGATGCCTAATCGTTCCGTGCGCTGACTCCTCTGCAGGCTGAATACCAACAAGCGTGGGCGACATACCCAGCCACACACACACACACACACACACACACACACACACACACACACACACACGCACCTCCTGGCCAAAGCTTGAGTTGACTCTGCCCGTGTGTGCTTTCCCTCGACGCAGATGCAATGCCAAAGCAACGCAGATAGATCAAGAGAAAAAGCGTTCGCTGCCCTCTTACTACTACTACTACTACTACTAGTACTAGTACTACTAGTACTAGTACAATATTGAGTACAGTGAGAGAGAATCAGCGAGATAAAAAGCGAGCCACAAACGTCGTCAACCAACTTTACGGGCCTAGGCATGGAAAATGTATGAGCTACGCCTACCTTGTACGATATTCCCTCTTCAGGCAGCATCGAGAGGACGTGGATCGTTTTGTAGAAGCATTTCATCCGCCGGATTCACTGAACCCCTCCTTCGGGCTGAGGTCTGTGAATGACAACTGCGTATATGACAATTTTACTGCCAGCCATAATGCCAAATTTGATGACATCAGGATCATCAAGCTGATTCCCCGCCCCGACATGTCCATGTAAAGTCTGTGCCCTCCTGATCGAACGGCAGAGCCGCTCGCTATCACAATTCAAACGGACTCAACCACGCAACGAGGTGCGAGGTGGAAATTCTCTGAGCTTCACTGTAACAGGTCGAGATCAGCTGTCCTACTACCAATGGCTGCGTCTGGCTGAACCGTCTGAGTGGATCCGAGAGTTCAGCGGGCAAAATCGTGTTTAGATACATCTTGGCCATTTACCACCGCTCTGGGTTGTCCATCTGAACGAGAGAGGGTCTGCCCTTCGATTCTTCACGTTGGCTGCACCCTAAGCTTCATGGAGTCGCTATATATATATATATAATAGACCAGCTGTAATTTAGTGAGGCCATGGCTACAAAGGCAGAGAAGAAATTTCGAACCGACAGTCCGGAGTGATTAATGAGTGAGTGCACCGAAACTCTGACATGTCCTCAAGTGGCGTTGTCCGATATCTGAAGGTGTCTGAATATTTGAAGTCGCCGTACACAACATGAGCTCAGTTCCACGGCGCCGCCACACGAAGTATGGGACTTTGAGTCAGAATTCATGTTCAGCGTGCACATATATATATTCTCGAGTAAAAGTATTACAGCATACAACTTCCACTGGGCAAGTTGACCCAGATGAGCACCAGCGCCTAACTAAGTTCCGCCTATCTATCAGCGAAGTACAGCCTCACCAGACGGCGGAATAGATCAAGACTATCTATGCCGGTGGCGTCCTGTTACAGCCCTAACTATATACACACACACACACACACACACACACATGTGTGTGTATATATAGCGGCCATGGTGTCGCCGTCCTCACTGAGGCCGATCCCTAAGGTTAGGACCGCTCGTTCACCAAACGTGTCGACACTAACGCAGCAGCCTTAGCACTCTCGTCGGCGAGCACAGCCAATGAAGAAACCCTCAGGGGGCTCCGGCATAGCCGGGGGCCAGGCCAACGCGGGACGCGAGGCCGTCCGTACAACCACAGCATCGTGCGCATATTCATAAGGATCTGGTTACGTCGCCAACGTCGACGCCTAATAATAGTAGTAGGGGGTGACGGTGCCAGGAGATCGTATTCGGTCGGCAATGGACAAAAGTAAAAGCAGACGATGCCATTAAGACCGCTACGGCCAACTGCGGTGGAGTCCATTCTGCTCATCAAAGGAGCCTTTTTCTCTCCGTCGAAAACAAACTTTCAACGTCTACAGGATCGTGCCTATCACTTTTAGTACTATATATATATATATATATATACGGGATCTGATATATCGAACGGTATTCAAGAGGACCAAACTGTACCTACCAAACGTATCAAACAGACCTAGACTTTATTTCAGAGTTCACTTTCATTGGACTATATAGAGCCAACAGTCGCTCATCAATATGGTCATTGTGATGACCTAGGCAACTCGACCGACCTTGCACAGCCAACCGAAACCGCGCACGCACGCCCACCTCGGCGCACGCCCACCTCGGCGCACGCTCACTTCGGCGCACGCTCACTTCGGCGCACGCCCCGCTCAGCTGAATAGCGCTAGAGATGTGCCGCTGCGTCAGGCGCAGTGATCGCTGCAGTGTCCGCGTGCACGAACGCCGCAAGATGACTTCTCGAACTGTTTAATTTTGTGCGTCGGCGACCGACGGCATGATTGTTAGCACATCTTCTGAAGGCCAGACAATAAAGAGCCGCTGTTCTCTTAGAGGCAAACAGAAGAGCAGAAGATGGATGGCTATTGCGCGTAGAAAAGACGAGACTGTCATACTTGCATGCACTTAGCTTTTTTTTGCCTCATACAGCTATAGGACGGATAGTATGTTGCCTGCATTCTCTGTGCACGTGGGGAGTGCGCGCCCCCTAATCTTCTTCTTCTTCTTCTCAACGACCTCACTGTTCTTCATCCTCTCTGCTAGATGGAGGGGGGTCCGCGATGAGTGGCCCGCTATGAAAGCGACCAATGGCGGCCGAAGCTTCTATGCATTCACTACGCTTTCGGCGGGCTTCTATAGACTTCTGTACATCGTCTTCGCTTTGGCGGTGAGAACGAAAACAAAAAAAAAGAGAAGCAGCTAATCCATTCAGGCTGCTGCAGCAGCAGAGGATCGGATCGGACACGTTTTTGTTCGCTAGAAGAGGTTATAGGAAGGCCTGGGTCGTCGGCCTGAGATCTGGCGCCGTTCGTTTATGACAGGGGCATGATCTGAAGTGGCTATTCATGGATGTTCGGTATTGCGTCGATGTCGTCGTCCTGCCTTATTCAAGCTCTACAGACCGTCACCGAATCGAGCAATAGTGTGACGCCCGGGCGTATTCGCGTGCGCCCGGCAACCGGAAAAGAAAAACTTACACGAGCACAGGGTCGATACCTGCCATTGCACATTTGTATTCCTTCCGACGTTTACGCGGAAGTAACGCGGTAGCGTGGCTACGAAGCTGAAAAAAGGCCATCCTAAGGCCACCCAAGGATGTATGTACTGGTCCTACGGAGTCCTTCAGGTGGTCAGCGCGCGTCTTGAAAGGAAAGTTTTGCATGGCGGAGCGAAACCGTCAGGCAGCGTCCAGTATTAGAAGATCTGTTCGTGTCGGTGTATTTGCGCATGACAACGTTCGCATGGAACGGCATTCTCAGATCTGGAAGAACTCGGCTCTAAAAGCAGTTGCTCACAGTCGCGCATGACAAAAGAGAGCATTTACGATTGCAATTGTAGTCAGCAATTGCAGCAGATATTGGGTTTACGCTGGAAAATGTTGCTCGAGTGTTTGTCCAGTGCGTTTATTTCGAGATTCAATGTTTGTTCACTATCCAGCAGCCTGTGCAGAGCAGATACAGACGTGACCACCAGCTAGGGACCTTTGTCGTCCTGAAGAGCAGGATTCTCCTTTCTAGAGCAACATTAACAAGGTCAATCAAATTATGCCACCCGCCGCCGCCTGATGCGTCACGACGACGCTCAACAGTGGCGTGCGTAACACATCAATTTTACATTTGCCTCAAACGAATTCAACATATATATATATATACACATATGTGTGTGTAGTTTAACCAAACTAGTACAATATCGTCAAGCGGTGGTAAACTGGACACGAGAACAGAGCCCGGATAGAGGTGCTCATATAGGCGTTTCGCACAACTTCACCGAGGGCATCAGCCATGTACGGTTGTGGCCTGACATAGAACCGGCGGAGGAGGGGCGTGCGAAATGCAATAAAATATCACTTCTCCCGTTTCAAGGCGTCGTTTATTTCTTCGACACATGAGTCGTTCGCTCGCAGCTCACAACCATGCTGATACCTGGCTACCCAGAAGTTTCCGCAACATTTACGAACGACGTGGCCTAAAGTAGGCGAATTCGAAATAGCTCAAGCAGGCGTTCGTCGGCAGGGCCGAGACAGAATAGCGAGAAACGGCGCCCCATTTGACCACAGCCCAAAGACTTTACCAGCCTCCGTCATTAGAGCGCCGTACAAACCAGCACGCCGACCCATGAGGTGGCTATATATCGACCCAGCGGCGTTCTGACAGGTCGACGACATTCTGGATAATTATATCTGATGCGAGAGAGAGAAGAAGCTGCCGATGTGGAATTGTCTCATGCGAAGCTCATGGAACTTCTGTTCAGTTCTACGAACGACTTTTAGGAAGGGCGGAAAGGGTCTTTAGCGTATGCGCTAAACAAGTGGTGATAGTCGACGTGCGTCCGTTTGGTTGTTACCTGTAATTTAACTCTTTGGCGTGTTAGCGTGATTGCGGTTATTCATAGAATATCTCGTCAGGCCATCCCAAGGGGAGGCGCAATTTTTTGTCGCGTGGATTTCCGCTCTTGGAAGCGAGGGTTTGACGGCTGTAGATCCGATAGCTCGGATGTGAAACGACGCCGCGGTGTTGTATTGCAAAGTAGCGATACTAGAATCCGTGTGGTGACATAAATAAATATCTATTCGTCTACCCGACGACAGGATCATGTGTTTGTGCTGATCGCCGGAGTGCATCGCATAATGAGGTTGAATGTTGATTAGGTTACTCCGACCTCATCCATCCGCATTGACCGATTATACTGTGGACATTCTGCCTTTGAAAATGGCTGCGCCGACATACTACTCGTCTAGAAATTTCTTTCTTCTCCATGTTTCCGAGTTGGACAAGCCTGTTTCGGGTGTCGAGAAGGTGGACATTGCCGCTAACTGCTGTTCTCTCTCTGCGATAACGTCCTAACAACAAACGGTGAGGTGCGTGTCCCTTCAACACGCTCAGGTCCGAATTTTACTGAAATGTTTACCTGCGTTTGAGAAACTTATCGGCCATATTGGACTACCTGAGCTCTCTGACCTCGATTGGTTCGGCCAACGTGCCAAATTTCGGCGCATCCTCGGTCGAGAGACGTCGGAAACGCATACAGATTCACATATGATCGACATCTCTCTCTCTCTCTCTCTCCCATAAATACAGAGTTGCGAAACGAAATAGTCGAGACAGATCCGGTTTTCGACGGCTGCTGTTTTACGCAGGCACAGCCTTCGAAGGACACAACTCGGCCGGAATCCTCCGCATCCATCCACCTGTGGCGGTCGCGTATTTCGGCACCACAAACGGAACATAAACGGTCACCGCTTCCCCCGCTCACCATGCAAAGCGCAAAAGATCCATTTGGGTTATTGCCAATATGCACTACAGCACACTACAGCATTTGCTCGTCATATCCGAGCCTACAGGGCAACGCTTTTGGGGCAGCCCAGCCAAGCGGCCCACGTGGCGTAGGTCACCCTCCAGCCACCGCCTCTGAACCATCATGTCGTCGCCAAGGTCAGATCAGGCAACCGAGCGCGTGTCGCTACAGCTGAGAAGCGGCCGATAGTTATTCCACTGGAAGCAGATAGCCTTTCCCGACCGCTAACATTCCCACGGCGGAATGGCGCCTGGAAGACAGTTAGTCTCGTAGCTTAATTTACCCCCGTCGACCTTCCACCGACACAGACGGCGATATCTGTTTAACAACTACACACCACCCGGCAAAGTAGTCGGCCAAGGAAAGATTCCTCAGCGGAACAATGGAATTTTTGCTGTGTGTACGCGTTTTCCCCTTTTGGAGGACTTCCTTCCAGCCGACCCGGGTTAGTTCTGCCCTCTGAATCGGCTCGCACGTCGCCGGCCAACGTCTTCACGCGGGGCAAAAATTGGCTTCGGCTCTGCGAACGCACGTCGAATGGCAGCGAAAATAAGTTCAAGTGATGTCGCAGAAACGAACCCCCCCCCCCCGCCCCCCCAGGTGCGTGTAATTGCATTGTGTAGTGTGGTGGGTGGCGTCGTCTAGGCGGACGCCCGAAATGAGCGCCGAGTGTTGGGTAACTATGAAAATACACCGTTTCATTATTGACTGCATCTGTCAGCCAACGAATTCAGCGGAAGGATTCGGCCAAGGTTTAGGGCGAACATTCATCGCTGGATCGAATATTCATCGCCCGGCCGCCGCGCCACGCTAAGCGGAATACTCACGACGCGAGCGTCGTCAGACCGCCATAGCAATTCGTTGTCGCACGCGTGGGCGTTCCCCTGGAAATACTCAGGGACAACAGCGCTCCCGAGACAGGCGAGAATGGCGATCGCCAGATGAATTTCTACTAATTTCTAGTCGAATTCGGGCAACTCAACGTACGGCGACAACATCGCCAGCCACTCATCGCTCAGATCCGTCATCGCCAGTGTCGTACTCGGTCGTATCTTCATCGTATGGAGATGGATACATGACAGTTCTTCTATCTTGTGGAAATATTGTGTCGTATACGGACCCCCGACTGGGGGGGGAGTGACATTTGTCGCTTTTATCCAACCCGCGCCGCTAAAATATGAACACCAAAATAAGATCCCCCCCTTTCCTGACGTGAATGTAGACGCTTTCTAGCGATCCACAGCACACACACACACACACACACACACACACTGAAGTAGGTTTTTAGTCGACTACCATTAATTATTTTCGTGTTCCATCCTCTCTCTCACTCTCTGTATTTCGTTGTACACTCAGCGAGATTCAATAGAGGCTCGTCCAGCTGAAGAAGGGGGCCGCTATTCACTCGCTCGATGGAGGTGCAAGCGCGCCGCATGGACGCGCATGATGAGCAGCGCCACGTCCACAGAAAGCAGCGGACGAAAAACTGAACGCCACCATTCAGTAGCACCACCGACCATTAAGCTGGAGTCCTGGAGTTTACTCCGCGTGCTCACGGCGACGTGCATACGATGCTATAACACGTCTGGTCGAATTCGTGGCGTGGCCATCGCCCCCTTGGCCGGGCGGCCGGCCGGCCGGCGCTCGCCGTCCGTAGCCAGAACCTGCAAACAGACGAGAGCCAGCCACTCTATTGCTACGGTGAGCCATGAATAGATCATGACAGATTGCCGCATCTAACTATAGTTAGAGAAAACGACTGAGAGAGAGAGAGAGAAAGAAGCGAGCGAGAGAGCGAGAGAATTCAGGCCCAAACTTGCAGAGAACTCCTTATGAGATGAGGGAACGTCCTGGAACGCCCCGCGCCCCCCCCCGATGGTCCCGACGGCCACGTGCCGAGACGAAGCCCAAAAGATACAAGCGAACGAAGCACCGACGAAGGATTTGTGTGTGTGTGTGTGTGTGTGTGTGTGTATATATATAGCAGAGAAACGCCCTTCATGGCGTGCTGGAATAGCGTCAGTGGCCGGCTGCATATTCTCGAAGCCTCGCCGCGGAAGGAATATTACACTCACTGCTGCTGCTGCTGCTGCTGCTGGTGGTCGTGGCGGGACGGGCATAGATGCAAAAGTGTCTGAGTCCAACGTTTACCC
>MNPL01013266.1:5278-15540 GCA_002081605.1 Tropilaelaps mercedesae
CTCCAAGGGGTCACTACAACAGCAGACGGCGGCAGATTCTACGAAAATTACGAATTTTTCTTTCTAGACATGCAATGACCTAGAGCACTTACATGATGTGCTGCGAGCTAACGGAGTCGCCCTTCATCCGTGCGGAGCATTTTCGCCCTTTTGCGTCCCGTCTCCATGGACACGATGGCTGCTCTCCGTTCGTCGCCATCGGAAACGCATAGCGAGTGACCGCCTGCTCATGTTGTAGTAAACGCGTAGCGAAGCAATACATTATGTTCTGCGACGAGATCCTCCAGCTGCTTGTATCAAGTAGGCCTTAAAGTATTAACACATGGGACATACCATAAGACACATCGAAGCGAGCTGAACGGACTTCGCCGCATTTCGTTTAAGTAATCCGGCTAGACAAACAAAAACCACAAGTCATTGGTGGCCAATGGAAGGGACCGGTTCGATACGCCAGCCTAACACTTGATCGATTTTAAACGCATTGCCTAACCTGACGTCGTAGGATGCCTTGTAATTCACCCTTCAGCAGAGCTCGACAAGCGTGATAGCGAAAGCATCAGGTCTCAACACCGGCGGCTAAAGGAAAAATGGCCAAGATCGGTTTCAAGCTCATGGCCCCTGGTCCACCACTCAGTGGTTATGTGTTGTTTACTTTCATGGAGTGAGGATGCACACCGGCAAAGCCGTCTGCTGATAACTTTGCACTGAAACAAGTCATAAAAAAGGGGTGGTCGACAAAAAGCAGCCAGGAAGTCCACCGTTCGAGCCCAATTGCATCCGCCCTGAAAACGTGTTAGGATTCGTCGGTTACTATGGAAAGGATCTTGTTTCCTCGAAAGACAGGTAGTTTCTGCTGTTACCCCTAAAACGGTCAATGATATCTGTTTCCCTTCGTAACAGACATCATCTCCCTTTGAAATGTTTCAGGCTCAACGTAATAGCACTCCACGCCGACATAATTGACACATTTGAGGTCTCTGGCGACCGAGGTTTGGTAATGTGAAGTTGAAAGTGTGGCAAACATTATTGCAACTTTGTCTGCTCGTGGTGAGCTATTCAACAACAGTTACCGTATAATGAAGCAATCCGACGCACGAGTATCCGAAACCTTAGCTAGCTTGAACGAAAACTTCTTTTCAGATGGGAAAGTGCATGCATTCTAGGTTTTCGCATATATAGAACGCACTAGCTCTAAGTATTAGCCGAAGTTACATACACGAATGCGTAATTTGGGCCTTGCTGCGTTTACGGGGGTATTGGTGCTGCTGAAGAAGGGCGGGTGATATGTTAATATCCACGTCTTTGGTGAATATAAATTAAGCGCAAAGCCAACGTTTACTACTTACAAATGCAGAAGGACAAGGATTATATCGACTGGCAGGTGCCTTAAGGGATTTCAAGCCAGTCGTGACAGTATTTATTACTATATCGTGACAGTATATATTTTTATTATCGGCAATTACTTCCTCGTTTCAGCTTTTACAAGACTCACGCATTCAAACCATCATGCTCTGGTACGAAAATGAAAGTCCTGACCAAATTGATCCAAATTGAGGTACTCAGCTTAGAACACATGGGTGAAAAGAATATGGATATTTTTTATAAACGCTAGAGCCAAACGCTCTAGAATCGCTCACCAAGTTCAACTCTGCTCGATTGAGCCGATATTTTCGCCTAAACACTGTCTATTGCAATTGCACCCGTTTAACTCTCTCATCATGACCACATGCTCAGAAGCAATCTGGAAATGTAGTCCACTTTTGCCTAAGCTTAGTCCGAATCCCAAAAGCGAAACAGCCTAGGACGGCATAGACTAAAATTTGGCACCGTATTGAAATACATGCATATGTTTAGGTGCAATACAATCTTTCACATACTACGTGCAGAGGGGCATTCGTCGTCATAGCTCTTATTGATATCGAAATCTCGAATTCCCCCAAAAGTTTTGTATTATTATTATTATTATTATTATTATTATTATTATTATTATTATTATTATTATTATTATTATCATTATTGTTATTATTATGGATTCTTTGTGTATCCTGCTAACTATCCTGGTCAACCCATCCAAACATCTCGGTACTTTCTCGCTTAGCTTGTATTTCATAAGTTCCTGTTCTGATAACCCCATCATAACAAATGAGATAATCACATAACCAACCCTATACCGTTGTGCAACCAAACGTCATTTGGAGAACGGTTATGTACCTCAGACCACTGAGAAATAGACTAACTGTATTGTTTTTCCCTACAAAATTTCGCCCATCTCACACCAGCTGGTCGCAATTTCTTCTTTTCCCAACGTGTTATCTTTTGTACACGCGTTGAGTGCAAGCAACCTCTATGGAATCTGGTTTCGTCTAATGTTCGATTCCGCAGAACATCTACTTTAGAAGTGGACAAAGTGGATCGACGACAACAACGGTCGAACCTGTAGGAGAATTTACTAAAGACTGCATGAATACGCTACGAGGCGAGCTCGCCAACTTCAATGAATCCTGAAGTTTCAGGCCGTCCTACGCACGCGAAAACAATGCCGAATTTAATGATTGTAGCAACTTTTCCTACAATGGTTCAACATTGCTGCAATATCAGTATGGACTGTTAAGGCTGCCCTTGTTTCAGGATTATTTCATTGATTCATAAGCACATTTCGCTAGCTTTTCGCCTGTGGTCACAATGACGTCCACAAAGGTGTCACTTGACAATTATTTCTGCGCTTTGTCTACCCATCCGTGAGTGATCGATAAGAACGCCTATTTTACGTTTGTGTCAATACAGCATGTCGACATAGCTATCACTTTATTATGCCGCTGACATTCCACTGCCTGGAAGCAGCCAATTTCTCCTCAAAGGCCAGTGCGTATGAAGTATTTTTAGGTCTGACCATTAGCCAACAACAGCCAACCACGTCCACGACATTTCTTCTCGCGACGTTACAAGATGAACCCCATAAACACACGTGCAATGGCGGGGATCTAACCCACACATCGACGTTTCTTTCTATGTCATAACGCGTACATGAATGCAACAAACCACCGAGCTCGACATGGTTGAGTCGCTGCGGAGACATCTGATACATCTGTATCTTGTTTTCCTTGAGCAGCAAACAGCAAAAAACTTAAATCAGCAACAGCATACAAATGGGTTCCGTCCTTCCGAGCTTCCCTGAGGAGCGACAAACAACGTCCGGTTTTCGTCGACCAGAACTCTTCTTTACTGCCACTCCTAGTTTATTCATTGGCTGTGCCTCGTCCTCGATTTAGTCTTCGCTTGCACCCATACCAACGTCGGCCTGTTAATCTATATATCTGACGTTTTAACGTAACATTCTAGTGGTTGACAGCTTTTGCTGCAATAACTTCCGCACAGACAAGTAAGAAATAATGCCAACTCGTTAAGCGACGACTATCCGTCCTAGAATTGACTGCGCCTGAGCACTACTAATTACAAACCCAACGCAAAATCACCACTTGGAGAGCGTCGTTCTACCGCTAGTCGCTTCAGGACTTCTGCATAGTGCCCACGTACGACAAAAGCTACGCGTGTCGGGATGAATCCGCTTTATTTCCAACTTTTCGACGCTCCAAGATCAGACGCACACGTTGGCAGCGTTCGCGACGAGCCCGCACAAACGAAAGAACGTGGCGAGCTGGAGCACACTGCGACGTCTCGACGCCATCGCCGGATCGCTGAGCACGAAACGCCGAGAACCAAGGGATACACGTCATGGACGGAAGACATGAAGAGTTTGCAACTATCATCTGCCCACGTCACCACGCCAACTGACAGGGCGACGAATCTGCGTACGCCATCGGCTAACGCGTCCTAACCCGTAAGGAGAACGCAGCTCAACGTAAGTGACGCAGCTCAGAATGCGGGTTCACTATCGCGACGCGGTATTAAGGCCGACCCGCATTCGGCGTCGTCAGATGAAATCGCCTGCGTATGACTTCGGTTCGGTCGGGCGTATACTTCGCATGGACTCTGCACGGCTACCGAATGGCTGCCATGACGGTTTCACCGCTACTACGCCTGTCAGGCCCGGCACAGATGGATCCAGCGCCGCGACGACGCGCCGAAATGCCTTGAGCTGGGCGAAGTTTTGTCGGAGCGGTCGCGTGTCTTGTTTGACATACCCACTGGATCTATTCGATTGGCCACTGATCACTCCGGGTCTCTGGGGGGTTGGGCTGTACGATGGAGGCGTGCATGCTAAAAATGCTTTTCAACTCCTGCCATTTTGTGTGTCAGGGCTCTTCGGGGTTACCCGCATATCGAGGTCCATGCTTCCGTCTTTTGTTACGATGTATTCAGTAGTGCTCAGGGAATGCACTTTGAAGGCGTACGCAGCATCATGCCGTTTTTTTGGCGGTCGATAATCTTTTGTCGTACTCGTCGTTGGTATTTAATGGAGAACAAATTGTGAACGGCCATTTTGTGTGCGGAGGGAACGCCGCGATGTGATGAGGAAAGCAATGGCTGACAAGTAGCCTTTTCACGCGCGCCATAGATCGAAATCGCCAGACCCAAAGCGAATCGCAGCCGACGAGGAACAATCTCGTCCTACACATACTAGGTGCCGAGTATTCCAATGTCAACCGAGCCTAAGCGGCAACGTGGACGTTAAATGTTGGTTGATGGTCATCCCTAAATCTGTGCAGGACAATGGCGCTTGCACACAGTCAACGTGCACGTCGTTAAAATCTCTCTAGCATTTGTCGTTGGCCTTGCCCACACAACGAGCCGTGCATGGCGTTCTCGCCTCCATCGAAGTGGCCGTGTCGCATTACTTCTATGAAACCGGCCGGATCAGCACGTCCAATTGGTCATGCGGCCTTACTCCAATGGCCGTGCGGCAGGGTCATATCCGTTTGTAACCATTTATGCAAACGTTTCCGGGCAGAATGGTGGAGATGGCCTGCTTGGCTAACTTGCGTCCTCAAACTGCAGTACTGCTGAATGGAGATCACGGCGCAGGTTTGAGCGGTGTGGACACGCCTTCAAGACTCCGACGTCAGGATCCGATGTCAACCGGGCGCACACCTCAAGATGAAGTCACGAGTGCGCACAACAGTCCTTCGTCAATAAAGAAGAAGAGAGTTGGTGTGAGCAGATGAATTAATCTATTTTTGCCGGCGACCGGATCGCCTTCTGTCCGTTACTGCTCCTACTTCTGTCTGAAAAAACAACGAGTATAAAAGACGTCGTTTCAATGCCTTAGTGATTTGCTCTCCGCAGTGTGCTGCTGTCATATATGCCTGTCTTCAAATACGTTATGACACGGTACCGTCGCATGCCCTGGATCGAACAGACCTGGATAGCGTTGCCGGCTTGCAAGCGTCTAGGATCCCAAGGGCTTAATCAATGCACGAAGCGAAATACTCGATAAAATTGGAAAAGCATTGTCTAGCCCGATATGACGAACCACTTCGGTGAGGATACGTCACTGCGGTGGTCTTCCGACATACGCAATTGAAGTCTGACGCAGACGGAACGACCAAGTGCACGAAAGTCGTGAAATAGGACGAATACGACAGAACCAAGGTCGAAAACCAGCAAATGAACATGCCAGGAGAAACAAAAGGCAGAAGTGTTCTCATGCATCTGAGCATACAGCACGTTCAGCTCTGGTGATACCATGCAAGACTCAACATTAATATCTAAAGAGTTTGGCAGGTGTTTTGTCGTTAGTGCGAGGATGGCTTTTTTCACGAAATATATCGGGGGCACAATTTTAACATATGTGACTTGTGTGTGTATATAATTCCTCTAGACATGCGTAACTCCCATGGCCAGATTCCGATGTCACTTGTCTAGGAAAAATTACAGATAATAACACCAGGTACTTCATATTGACAACCAGTTGAGTTCCGCGAATTATGTGTACATTATTCTATATATATATACATATACAAAAATAATATACTATAATAAAAAATAAAAAAAAAACAGACAGATAAAACACAAAGAACCCATTCTAATAATAATAATAATAATGCAAGCGTTTTGAGGGCAGTGTAAATGGATTTGCATGGGTAAATGCACGTAGTGAGAAATTGTAGTGCACCTTCAGTACTATTTTTTCTATTTCTTCAGTACTATTATGGATATTTTTTCCTCAATTTTAGCTGCGGATTTTCACTTTCGTGCCGCAATTTGATGGTTTGAATGTGTGAGCTCTGCGAACGCTGAAGTCTGAGGCAATCACTCAAGGGTCACATTCACAAGGGTCGTATTAGTCTCTTATTCGTGATGAAAAGTCGAAAAATTTAGTAGGCACTTATCATTCGACTACAATTTGTGCGATATGTAGCGTGCTTACGTACTCAGTCGTACCAGGCCTTTCGCGTTCGCAGCTCTGTATGTAACGAAAAGCCATCTTTCGCGATACTATTAACATAGCTAGCTCAATGGAACTTTGGTGGCGAACTTTTATTATGCCGGAATGTGATCGTTCGGGCGCGTATGCTTTGCAACAGTTGAAATTGGTTTGCAGTAATAACAACGATATGAATAAAAACTTGAATAGGTTTGGTTTGCAGTAATAACAACGATAAAAAAAATCTTACGAATAGGTTGAAATTTCCCAGGGCTGATACTAATCGATCATGGTACTTGGCACTCTATATTCGTTAATACTAAGTGGCGGTTATGCGCGTAATTTCTGTGTTTTTGTAACGGAAACCCACGGAGCACCTCAAATCGACTCAATAGACGTTAAGCATATAATTATTTTTCGGGCCGCAAGTAGCAATGAATATCTATTGATGGTTTGTTCAGGCCTAACTAAGGTGTTCATGCATCTCCAAAGGTAGAGATTACCGCAGTGCAAAAGATTCTCTAATTGACATCTCTCTAATTAAATCTCTAAGACGTATTGGTCGTCCGTCCGAATCCCACGCAGCAGTCTGTGTAAGCTCACTCGTACAGCATGGCACAAGCCACCTGGAAACGGTTGTTAAGTCAACAATTCTTTTTCAAGTTGGCAACGTTTACTTGAATTCTCCAGGCGCTTTAGGGGAACGACCAAGACTGATTGCATAAAAATTGCCTGCACTTCTTTCACCATCTATTATTCACACACACGCACGCAGCAGTTCTTGTTCCAGTTCTTTAACTTAGATCAAATGTGCGTTCTATGAAAACTAGACTGTCTAGAGTCTATCCGTTTCGAACGTCTCTAAGGCTGTTAGGTGGGATTTTTGCAACTAGTCACGTATGTACTTCAATATATGGCAGTGCCTCATGGGTTTTGACAGAGTTTCATCCTGCTCATCCTCTGTTTATTTTCGAGCTCACGCGTCGTTCGCCGTTTAATACCAAGTAGTACAACGCTCGCAAATTATGTTATCTATCGTGTTTTACACTAATTTAGACTACGTTTAAGGCCAGCAACGTGAAACAATGACGATGCTTTGACCTAATAACAACTACCCGATTTAATAACTTCACATACATCCGACGAACAATTCGTGGAAAAGAATCGATAGGAGCCTATCTAAGCTTGCTGTCACATACAAGAATGCGTGTCTTTCACAGCTGATTTTTATGGGTAGCACGAGGAATATTGACCGACAACATAGTCGCTAAAAATATCAACATATGTCAACAAATATCAACAAAAGATATATGTGCAGACCGTATGTTTTTTTTCGTGACTAGCTACTGGTGGGCATTTCAAAGCTTGGAAGCAAAGTTCATACGTAGTCCGGTATGTGGTTTAGTGCCTCGGGCGTGAAGTTTGTTTTCGTTTGGAAACCGAATTCAACAGCGTGTTACCGCTCTTGAATCATGCAGATGGAAAGCAAGTGGAGTCAGTATTGGCCGCCCCTGATGATTATCAACTGATGTTCAGTAACCACCTTTCCGTTTGATGAAAGGAACTGATATAGCACCCCTAACCGAGGCGAAATTCCATCGTATTGTAGGTGGACTTCGCTATCAAGATTTCACTATTAAGAACTAGTAGTGAAATCGGCCAGTTCATGGAACGCCACAATAGAAGACATAAACACATTGAATTTCCGCATTGTACGGCGTCCCACATTCCAAGTTCGAACATCTGTTTTTAATTGGCAGCAGTCGAGCACCTCTAGCTCCTGTGATGAAGTCCGCTTAGCCGGTTCGCCCCTGCGCGTCGGAAACTGTCGCTGGCTCTGTGTTTCCATCTTGTTGCTTCTTACGAATGGCAACGTCAGGTTAGACCTGCGGAGAAGCCTGGAATACTATGATCGGTCCACTGGCTGCACTCTTCTGGAAATCTTGAAGTACATTATGACGCATGGCGAAGTGTGGGACAAGATGAGCGTCTCGCTCAATGCCATTATGCTTATGAAGGTTCGGAAGGAAGAACATAGGCGATACAGACTTGTGCGATCTGAACGGTCTATTGTTCTAGAAATCGGCCGAGAAATGGAATCTTCCTCTGGGGGTCATGGAATTTACTCTCGGTGCATCCTTTCAATAGGAACCGACGGCATACTAGGGGCCGGGGAAGAGTAAGGAGCTACTCGTCTCATACACCTCTAGGTGAATTAATGTCTTAGCGGTTAGCGAACCCTGAGTTTCATACTAGTCACTGAATTCGCAGTGGCATGCTAGTGCTACTGATATTATTCGAAACCCCTAAAAACGGTTGAAGAACGGTCTACGGTGATTATTTAGTCCGACAGTTGCCGAATGGGCAGTTGTGCGCGGTATTTACGGGTGTGAGAAGGTGCTTCATTGTGAACAGGTGTGCAGCGCCCTCGAGGAAGCCAGGTCAAGAAAGGTAACCAGCTTGAAATTGTCTGAGAAAAGGGCTCGACAACATTCTCCAGTACTGGTGAAAGCGTAAGGTTCAGCTGATGCAGAAGATTGGACACTCGAGTTGTGTTCCGGTGACGGTCTCGTAATGTTCGACTCCAAAGTGGCTCTCAAGCGTAAAAGGCTGCGAGTTCAGCCTGTCCCGAGAAGGCTTTCACTGTGTCCAGATCGTCAGAATTCACACTTCGTACCGCAGCACCGAGATAGACGATGGTGCACTCGTTGGTCACGTGTATCGGGTGAAGGCGCCGCAAACGTTTTATTGAGTGCAAAAAGTAACCTTCAAGACAATCCATCTCATCGAATGCTTCTCTAAAGTAAATGCAACTTCTTCGAATCAAGCCGTTACTCCGACTCTCTATCTACTAAAAATAAAAAATCGTACGTATTTTTCCATTTTAGGCCACGAAACTGGTCATTGTTGGCTGCTGGTGGAGCGCTTGCTTTTTCGCCCCGGCGCCCAGATGACCCGGTTCGCTTTGCTAATCGCTCGGCGCGTTGAATAAACGCTAGGATAAGTCACTGTCGCTAATAAACGTAGCATATCTGACCAAAACCACGCGCCGCGATTTACGTTTAGCTACCGCCATTTGACGAAAGCACAAATCAGCTCCACGAAGCTGCCGCCTAAAGCCGCGGCGGCAAAACGGCCGGTGTTCCGAGCCCCGTTAGCATTTATTCCGTATCGCTCATTCTATCAGATTTTACGTTAGCGTCGTTGTCGCCATCATCGTCTGTGTCGGTGCTTAGACTACATGAAATGCTAACGAGCTACTGTAAAACCAAGCAATTAAGCCCATAAAAAATACAACGCAACACAGAAACGGGCTAGCCGATGGTCGAAATAAGTTGTGTTACGTAGCATTACGACGCACCTGCATACGTACATTAAAAATAATCCACGGCAGAAATGTTTGATGGTCATGGTGGAGCGGCGTATTCAATTGAACAAGGACGCCTCGCTTTCGTTTTTCTCGTTTTATTCGTCGACCGCCGCCCCCTCGGGCCGTAGCAATGCAGTTCATCATGCGCCTACTGGTAGCCAGCCCAGCGAACAGATTTCTCGTCTTTTTACTGCGTGTTTTTGCTTTTTTGTAAAACGACCGTGTTAACACAATGCGTCACGTACGTGTTTGTAGGCGAGCCGAAGCAGAAATGCAGGCCCGTAAAAGCCTATACGGTCCGGGCGAACTGGTAGGTGCTCATTGAATGTCGCAGATTTTTGACGCTGCATCAACGTTTGTCTGTGAAGCTGTCTAATTGACGCATTTAAAGTGCCCGACGAAACGGTGGCGTGTGAGTGTCGTCGTATATACGATTTTGTGTGTTTGTGTGTGTGTGTGTGTGTGTGTGTGTGCGTGCGTGCGTGTGTGTGCGTGTGTGTGCGCGTGTGTGTGCGTGTGTGTGTGCGTGTGTGTGTGCGTGTGTGTGTGTGTGTGTGTGTGCGTGTG